>OY747127.1:101164912-101437412 GCA_963556465.1 Berberis vulgaris | reverse complement strand
CTTGTCAAGTATGAGCGGCTTAAGGCATGTCATCGCCAGTGATTCCTAAAACTGGTTGAATATTTTTTTGAGTCAGAAGTGTTTAAAAATTGGATAAATTGAGATTGAATTCTGAGGAAAAGTAGTAGTAATTTTTCCAAAGTTAGTGTACTTTGTTTTGGTTTCAACTGATAACCAGTTATGGAGTGATAAAAGTTTCAAAACATTCCTCATGAACTCGGCCGAACTAGCTTTTCAAACTCAAAAGTACTTACACTTCTGTCTGGTGAATACATGAACTCAACTTGAAAAACAAGCTAAACTGTCGAACATCTTGCATAATAATACATTAAGAAACTAGAGAACTGAAGAACAAAACAAAACCAGAACAAATATTTCAGCTTCCACATCCAATACTGCCTATTGGTATTTGCCCAAATTCTGACAAGTCGAATAGAAGGAGACAGGAGAGAGACCTGTATTGTTCGTCCCATTTGCCACTCACAACTGAGATGTCCAACACAACATGTCACACCCAGATTCCCAAGATACTGAAATATCTCGGAAACCGAGACCAGACGCCCCCCTAAATAATTTTTTCCATTTATTTGCCACTGGTTACACTAGCTAGCACATGATACACTAAATTAAACCAAACATCACTATGCACAGAAGTGACGATGATGTAAAAGTTTTACATTCGTCTTCACATTCCCACCTAAGTCACATTAACTTACAAAATACAACAAAAACCCACAAACTCAAAGTTTAACCTACCTCTCAGTTGTACAATCCAATAAACGACCACTTGATCACTCGGCACCTCCGACGGCACCACCACGACCACCTACACCCAGGTAGGGGTACATTCATTTGCCACAAAACAAGCAAACGGGTCAGCACTATCTAGTATGAGGAGAAGCAAAACAACTATTTCCAAAATTAAGGTATAATATCAAATAAGAGATATACACAAGTGACAATGACTTACGAAGGCACGAAGAACTACCACTTTTCGTCTTAACTACTCAAACATGAGAAATAAATCAATTTTACATGGGAACGTTCTCGCTTACCTGAGCGGAATGAGTTTTCGAAACCCAATTCCAATCTGACGAAGTACCAATTCGGCAGAACAGCGACTAGCGACTCTGGAAATTCCCCAAACGAGATTCCTACAGGCCCCACGAAGGAAAACCCGAGCTTCGCCAAACTTCGACTGCTCAATTCTCCGATAGAAATTTCGGCGAAACTACTCCAAGTACCCCAAAATTGCAAAAATATTCCCAGCAGTGAGCAAACTATTCGAACTCCGAAAAAGGAAATGGAACAGTCCGACACACGACCGGAAAATTACTTACCGACGATGCCATATTCCGGTGAAAAACTCTCTTAAAACCGCTCTACACAAGCCGGATCGTCTTTGACAAGGACTACAGGCCAAAGGCTGCCCAGATAAGTGTCAAAGGGTCGTTGAATAGCATATCGCAGCTCACATGCACGTTCACTGCACGAATCTTAGCCGAGGAACCTCCCTGTCAAGCTCACACACGCTGATTTTCTAAGTTTTCTAGCCAACGACCCAACCACCTCTGCATGTGGGGTTTTCGGCCTCCAAACGACCCCACAGACACCACTAGTGAGCCTGATCAGAGTGGAGTTGCTCGATCGGCCTCCAACAGCTCCGATTGAGCTTCACAATCTGATACACTCAGATTTTTGGGCAAGAAACGAGCAGAAAATGAGGGGAGGAAGAAGAGAGGGGGAGGTTTTGGGCAGAGAAAGCGCCGGCAATGTCTGGTCATAGATGGAGAAGAAATTGCAAGGTGGAGCTTTGCATGCAGGGAGAAAATGAGGAAGAAGAAGAAAGGAAAAGGGGGAGTTTTCTATTTATAAGTGGGTCTCTATTCGATCCCACAAAAAATCTGAGGACACCCCACCTTCCAAATCTCAGAAAATAATTTGTAAAAATTTGATTAAATCTAAATAAATTAGAATTACTATTTTTTTATTCAAAACCCTAAAATAACCCAATTAAAATTTAACGGGTGTTACACAACATCTCCAACAAAAATATGTACCAGAACTTGGAAAGTTATTCCTAATCAAATGTTATCCAAAAAATGGAATCCCTTCATCATCATTGTTTGTCGTCCTCAAAAATTTAATTCAAAGAAAATTTCTAGAAATCGACTATGTTGATATAATAGTAACGAAGACTTGGAAGGAAGAGAATGGTTATGTACTTCATCCACTTCATCATACCTCACCATGATGAGACAACCAATATATATTCTCCCCCCAAAAATAAACAATTCTAACCAATCAGCACATCCGATGTAGCCAAAGGTGTACCAGCTGAGTTGGTAGAGGTGTGACGGATGGAATCACACGTCACGGGTTTGAACCCGGCCGGTGGCATAGGGTGGGAAGGGTTAAGGGTAAAAAAATAAAATAATAAAAACTGATGTAAATGTTTAACCTCTCTCTTGATAAAACAGACATTTGTATCTCCCATCCAAAAGTCACACATCCTTAATTTATTCTTATCACAACCACTGAATCCTCTCTAACCCAGGCCTGACAGTTTAATTCAGTGTCTCTAAATTCTATTATAATCAGGTTGTTGTTAAACAAAGCAGAGGTAATGTGAAGGTGAGCCTCGCTAACATAGCAAGTTTAAATCAAACACTACAATCAATTTGCAAATATCTCAACTGCATCAAACCACTTACTGTAAACATGTCAGAATGAGCTTACGACTAGAAAGATTAACAACCAACCCTCCCTACTCTTTCCTTTTAGACCATCTTCATCTTTCTTCTCAAATCTATTTGAATGAATAAAAAAATGCCCAACCGATCGGCATATTTGAGATGCATGTTCTATTAACATAAATCTTTAACCTGTCTCTTGTTAAAACAGACATTTGTATCTCACATCCAAAAGTCACACATCCTTAATTAATTCATAGCACAACTACTAAACCCAACTATAGTGAATTTGTATTAGAATAAAGTCGCTGTTAGACAAGGCATAATTAATGTGCAGGTGATCTTTGCTACCATGGGAGGACCAAATACTAAAGTCAATTAGATTGCACCAAATCACCAGCTATAAAATTAGAAATGTCAGAATGAGACTGGGACCGGAAAGAAAATAACCAAAATTAGAGATCAACCTAATTGCTACTTGCGTTTAAATCATTTTCATGTAGGCACCATGAAAATTTACATTTTGGGTGTCATTTCTCATGCAACACTCGTCAGTTTATGAATATTCCAGGAATGACACCACCAAACCAGAAACAGTGTCCAAACATCTACAACTAGAACAACAGTACATCAGTCCACCAAAACTGGAAGATTATAAAATACAACTTTAAAATGCACCACAAATGAAAACTTGTGTTTTGTTTCAAGAACTTTGAAAGAAAATAACTTATAGAGTTGCATCTAATATTAGCATTAAAAGATTTCTTGGAGGGTTTTTTTTTAAATAAGTATGTGTTGTAGGTGGGTGCCCATGAATTCAATTACTCCCATTTCCAGGTTCTACAAATCGGTTGTCAATTCTGACTGGATAGGACATACACTTATAATTGAATAAGTCAATGCAGAGTATGATTGTTAGAAGAATACATCATTTAATTTTATTAAAGTCTTAAACAAGTAGTTGACTTGAGAAGCAGCATTCACATAACTAATTAAAAATTCAATGTACAGGTTACTTTTACCAGTATCATATATTTGAGAGGGAAAGAGATCATCCAACTTGTCATAAACTTTGGCAGCAAATACCTCCATCAGGCTTGTGAATGATAAATTCAGAAATTTGAAAGCAAACTGATATGAGGGTTCTAAGCAGGTGTGTGTCTCCCACCTCCCTGTCTCCAAGAAAAAGAATCCACACTTTCCATCCTAAAATTGACCTCAAATCTCTGAGTTTGAAATTCTTATTGACTAACCATACTTCTGTGTAGAGACTATGCAACTAAATCAGAATATCGATGCCATTCGATCTTTCCGACTCCTGCAAATAATACAGTGAAACAGTTACCATTACAAGATTGAAGTGGTTGCAACTGCTAAATCATGAATAGATAGACACATTAACTCAAACTACCAATAAAAACAAAAGGGAAATTATATAATTTTAAAAAAAAAGTTGTCAGCCTTAAATTCAACAGAGACATTTACAAACATCATGAGAACTCATGCAAGTGGAAAAGGCTTGTATCAGGATTCAGGAATAGTCACCGAATAGGAATCTTACCACCCTAAACATGTCGAGAAAACCCTCTGTGCTCCCTGAGTTTCAAAATATTGTTACAACAAAAACTAAAGGTTATTTTCTATGCATCAAGTTTCCGAAGTGCTCTCACTCAACTGATCAATCCCCCCAAGCATAATTTTATCCATAGAACAATAACATTATTGGACATGGTGGAGATTTTGTTCCACTGTATGCTTTTGTTTATGATACACCTAGGGAAACATGAGAACCTCCTACTCACCATTACTTTCTTGGATGTTGGGCAGTGCAATCAATTAGGCGAGAAAACTCAATACAATAATAAATAAAGCCAACTTACCAAAATATTACTTCTGTGAAAACTGTTCAAAGCCATGGCTATCTAGAAGATATATCAATTCCAAAATGTTAGTACTTAATACAGTCATGAAAACAGAGTGGAAGCATCAAGGCAACAATGCTCAAAAAGTTAAAGAGAGAAATAAGTTGACTTGTTATTACATAATAAATACGAGTGACATATTTGTGATATCCTTCCGAGGGCGAATCACGCATCAAAACAAATGGACAAATAGAAGCTAGATAAGTATGTACTTCCGCGTCTGTTTGGTGCAGATTCCGTATATAATGTGAATGGAAAGTTTGCAACATTATGATGCAGGTAGATTACTCAACCATGGGAGCAACTTTTCATGGACCAAATCGGGTCTGTCGTCATGAGGACAATGCCCTACTCCTTCCAACACATAAAGGCTTATATTTGGCAATTGGGAAGGGAGGGAAGAGAAGTATCTCCCTACTGGACCATCAAGTGGGGTAAAGGTGTCTTGATCACCCCATAAAATCAGAACAGGCAATGAAATTTGCGGCATTAACTGTACAGGATTTGGCCCTGGTGGACCTGTGATGATAGAAACGAAGGCATCAAGTGCACCTTCATCATCAGCTGGTCTTTTGATTATCTGCATTTGAAAGTAAACTTAGCCATTCAATAATGGAAAATTTTCTAAATTAAGAGCTTGAACCTTGAACCATAGGGGTAGCTATAGTACCTCTACAAGATCGTCATCTACAGAATCCTTATTTCCATATACAGAGAGTAGAATGTTCCTCAAGTTTTCTCTGTGAAAGATGAAATAATATGACATTTAATGTTTTTGGGCTTTGTTTACAAATTAGAATAGATATTTTACCTTTGTTTGACACGCTCAAAGATTGCTGATGCAATGGAGCGTTGCTTCAATAAGAAGTCAATAAGCAAAAGCAAAGGGAAAAAGAGTTTGATTCTCCAATCATCAACAACAGCCTTATTGTTCATTCCCCCGGCACAATTTAGGAGCACAAGTCCTCGAACCAAGGCACGTTTTGATTCTGAGGCGGCAATGACACAGGCAAGACTGCCAACAGAATTGCCAATGAGCACAGTAGGCTTGTGAACGATTTGTTCCAAGAAATCCAAGATCAACTGTTGAAGGGAGGGAAAGTTGGAAGTTAACAAGAGAAACACAAGGCAAGGCAAGGCATAGAGATTAGAGAAGATGCATTTATTAAGGCAATTGATGGGATGGGATGGGATGTACCTCTGCCCATGACTCCATTGTGTAAGCGAAGTGTGTTGGCTTATCGGAACCCCCAAAGCCAAGGAGGTCAATCGCATAAACAGTGTTGTTACTTTGAGCAAGTGGAGCAATATTCCTGAAAGAAGAATTGAAATTAATAAATAAAAAAAAAAGACAGCGAAGAAGAAAACGAATGAATGTAGATTAAAGTAAAGTAGAATAAGGTAAGGGACCTGCGCCAGTGGAGGATGGAGGCCCCAAACCCATGAACGAGAAGCAGAGGAGGAGATTGATCTTCTTCTTCTTGTTGTTGGTGTTGAGGAGGAGAATGAAATTTGAAGTAATTGATAGAATAGCCTCTCCATTCCCATTTCTGGCACTTGTCTTTTATCTCTTGAAGTTCCAATTCCAATCCCAAGCTGCTTTCGCTTTCGCTCTCGCTCTCGCTCTCTGAGAGAGGTGATGATGTGGTGGTTGTGGTGTTAATGCACCTCAAGCTGCTGCGTTGTCGTTGGCGTTGGTGTCGGTGATGAGGGAAAGGAAGACGGAACGCTCTTCCTTTCACTTGCACTTGCACTTGCACTTGCCCTTGCATAGCAGCTGCTTGTGGAAAAACATCACCACATCTAGTACTAGAAGAAGAAGAAGAGTAGAGGAGATGTGGTGGCGTTGAGAAAGGCCACAAACAAGAAGAAGAAGAGGGAAAAAGAATACTGCTACTGCCGCTATTCATCATTGCACTTCATTTGCTCATTTCTTCCTTGTCTGCCTTCTCTTCTTCTCTTCACAGTTCACACACTGCTCCTTCTCCCTCCGCCACACACTTGCCTATACACACCCCTACTCATTTCTTTCTTTTTTTTTAATTTTAATTACAGACACTAATTAAACCCATGGATGGATTTCAATAGTCAGTCAAAATACATAACTTTCCCCCTTTTTGATAAATGAAAAAATATATCTAATGATAAGATGGAACCAACCGTAAATGAAATAATAAGAATAACAAACAAGAACAAAAAATAAACAGCAATAACAACTAATTGAGACGAAAACAGTCGAGACAATACTATGAATACCTCCTTCAAAACCCACCATTACTTGCAAACTTTTTTATTTTCCTATTTCAACAATTTTGAAATTTATTAACAAATCCGAATTTAAATCACCAACCGAGCACATTTTTTTTTGTTTTCTTCATAGACATTACCTGGCCTACAGTAGGTTATCAATGTTTGGTTCACAACATATGCTATGAAAAATTATTTCAATGTTCAGTAGATAAATCTCATTGCATTGCATTGCATTGCATTGCATTGCATAAAATCTCAGATGTCTTCATTTAAATCTTGGAACAGATTTTGTCATGAAAATGTACCATTCCAAACCGCTTTTTCTAAATATCGAGGAAATGTGCGCATCTCGAAGGGGATGAAGGGAAACACCTCCCTCCCTCGCACGTTTTCCTCGACACGTAGAAGGGCTCATTCCAAACACAACTATCCAGAACAACTTTGATACAAAAACATCAACCATATCTGCTCTCTCTCTCTACCAACATGAAGCGTTTTTTTATCTGTACAAACAGTGACAAATGAAAGTCCTTGGACCAAAATATGCTATGTACAATTCCTTACCACCCTCCGTAAAATGACCCAAAAAACAAGTAACAAAACCATCTGGCTCTAAATCAACCTTTCTTAATCCTGCCCTGCCTGCCCCCTACACACAACTGTCAGTCTATCTTCCAAAATTCTAGCTGGCCTAGGAAAACCAGCCTGGGTGGGGCAAATTAACCACCTTTTCGGAGAAGGTGTTTAAAGAGGGGGGGGGCAAAATTGTATTTTCGCCCCCCCCCCCAGGCAGCAAACCAGGCTGGGGGACCCAGGCCCTGTAGAATTACTCGTCTATCTTAAACGCCCAGCCGTGCTTTTGCAAAAATGAGTGCACTGCTTCTTTGATGGCCAAGTTTGGAACCAGCTGGTATGGTTCAAGTAGTTCACGAGTGATTGGATCAAAGTTGCCCACCTAATTTGGACTTAGGTTTGAGATCAATAATACACAAGGAAATGAATGAAAAAACTCAAAACAACATACTAGGTTATAACACAAATGCGACTTTGAAATCACCTGCTGAAGATGTTCAAGGAGTACTGCCCTCTCATATGTAACCCCACTAGGAGTGATGACAGGATCGCGGAAAATGTCGAGGGTGATTTTACAGCATAGGTAGTCCGGGACCTAAAAGTTGTCAATTAGCACACACAGAGACACGTGCAAAAAACTCTACATTAATCTAGGAATAGCTGCTCACCTCAGTTGGCCTGTCAGCTTCTGAAACTTTTTCAAAGACTTCTTCCAGAGATTTTAACTGTTTTAAATGGCCATTTACAGCCTCCTCCTCAACAACTACGGACTGAGAAGTGTCCAGAGTATACTGAACTTCCAGAGCTTTCTCACAAGCTTCTCTAAAAATCGAATAAAATGTAACAGGAGGTTAAATGACAAACATTTGTAGGAGCACAAAATTAAGAAATCCAATATGGAATTATATATTGTGTCGACATCAATTTAAAATAAGAAAACATACTTCAGATTTTGCAGTCTCCATGACCGCTCATTAGATGCTTGCTCCCACTCCAAGTATTTTGCTCTAGCGAGTTCTTGCCAGATCTCTTCTACCATGTAACTCTTGGGATTTGCACCTCTGCCGAGATCCAAGGCCTACATTTAAAATTATAAAGACTAATATATTCTACTTGAATGAGTAAAGACAGACAATGTTTACCAACATTACAAATTTGAGAATAGAGTTGTTGAAACTGATGATCATTGAAATATAAAGTTTTCCGATGAAAACCAAAAACATTTATTTTCATTCATTGTTGGCAATGTTACTATAATGAAACTACTCAAAAAAAAAACCTCTAGAAATAGCAACCAGAATGCATGGTAGATCCATCTTTTTAGGAGCTGCAAAAGCTAAAATGAACAATGTAAACAGCTGTGCAATGTCTTTATCTAGTTTCAGATATGGCTAGTAACCGTTAAAGAAGAAAAGTATACAGCAAATACAATGGTGACCCAAAGAATCCCAGTTTCCAAGCAGCAACACCTAACATCTCAACCAGACATCAAGATCACCTAAAATAAATGAAAAGCATAGCTACAAAACACAACCCAGCCTCATAATAAAGAAAAAGCACCCTTACTCCACCTCTCCCCCTTGCAAATCAAACCCCTCTAACATACGAAATAATTGCGTTGTGACCCAAATCTTCTTTTTTATTTCTAAAGGTAAAAGTTAAACTAAAATTTGGGTATAATACACAAAAAAAAGGAACCTGACAGCATTAAGGCCCCAAATCTTTATCATCACACCCATCTTGCTGTGTATTATCTTAAAAGAGAAGTCCAATGTCCACCTACCATCAAAGTTCAAATCTGATCAATTCTCCATCTCTTTGAGAATGACCTTGTCCAAACAAATTCCCCACCTTCTTTCTCCTAAACTTTTTTTTCCAACAAAACCTATCAAGCCTTGCAATTGTCAAACATTTGCTATAGTTGTTGAATGATGCACCCTACTTTTCGGCTTTATAAGGTATAAACTACGTTATTATCTTACTATTCAAAAACCTTGTCCATCCTCCTTAACTTACTGACCCAGAACTATCAGTAAATACAAACAGAACCCTATTCCTTACCAGAATGCAAGAAGCTGCAAAGTTTATCATCATTTCTCACCCACTTAGCTGATCCTCGATCAGGTTAGAGTTGTCAACATCTTGCATGACTCATCTTTTGAAAGAGGGTAGAAGGCGCTAAAATGTATGTTTTCCCTTGATTTCTTTCACATCATTTTTTGTTCTAAGAAAATGGTAAAGTTGTGTTAGAAACAAAAATATACAAGCTATCGTACAATACCAGAAAGTGTGAAGTCAAGATAACCAACTCCCCTCCCCCTCAAATAAATAAATTCACATGAAAACACGGAGCTTTGCATTAGTATTTGACCATTTTCTTGCCTTATGAATGTTCCTCTCCTCATACTCCTCTTAACCATATCTCCATAGCCATTTGTACATCCCCATATATTTCCAAAGAAGAGATATTTATCACCATCTTTAGCCTACAAACCAAATTGGAATATAACCAAATAGCATCTAGAAAGGTAAATACTTTTTGTATCCACATACCCTCTACATCAGTAGTTTTTAGCGATCCATTCCGTGAAATTTGACATTGCATTTCAAATAGAAAGCACAAACATGTACAATGTTACGTTTGAAAGAACGACCTTTGCAAAAGTAAACCTTTGATTTCCTCTTCCAAGAAGAGAGTTTTCCCTTGGACTCTGTTTTACCAGTACTCTTCACTTCAATTATATGCACCCAAAGATAAACCCACCAAAGGAATCAAAAGAGCAACAAAATACTCATTTCATGAGGGAACCCAAAATTGCAGACGTATCCACCACAATAAAGAAATGAAAAGTAAAAAATCCTGAACCCCGGACTATATGTAATAGTAACCAAAAGTCATAGTTCTAAATCTATATAACAAATCATAATGGTGTATTAGGTTGGAGATAAAAAACGGTAGAGATTTACCCAAACATAAAGATCTAACTGATCACATAGAGGGGGGAGGGGAGGGTGTTTGGCTGAAATTTATGTTTGCATAGGACTGAAATACCCCTGGCCAAAGTTGAAAATTCTCCTCCTATCAAACAATTTGAGTGCCGAAAGCACGGGGAATACCCTAGTAGCTAACATGGTCGATGCTTTCTCAATCTTTATGCATATTACTTCTTCAAACCCATTATAGGAGTTGATGGACCATGATGGTATTCTATCAAGAATTTGTCTTCTCACCATAAAATACCATGACTTGAGCACTTAGACATTACTAATCCCATCACATGTTCAATTATATGAGCCTAGGTTTTAGTTATGACCTTGTAACTTGTAAGAGCATCTCCAATGGAGAGCTCAACCTCAAGCTCAAAAAGGTGGACATATTTGAGGTTGAGGGTGGATGTACTCCAACAAGTAATTCAACAAAATCTTAAAAAAGATGATCAAAAGTAATTTTGGGGGTCAAATAACCAATTTTATACTTGAAAATAAAACTCCTTTAAGCTAGAGACACACCATCAGCACTCTTTGGATTATCTTTCCCCGCCCAAATCTGCCAGCCTCATACCCTTTTCTAGCAATGGCTTGGGCTGAAAGCTTTGGGTTTTCAATTGGAGCATTGAAATTCACTCTCACGCTCAAAAAATTGTCATATTTGGCTTTTGAGCTTGCCCATTAGAGATGCTCTAAAGTTGCCAATAAGACTAATCCTTTGTACTTTTTCTTCGGTTTCCTTAGCGGAATAATAGCAAAGTCTATTGCTGACAGTCCTTTTTCCTTCATATAATTTCCTATGAATTGGTTACTTCTCTCGTCAGGTAGCACATGGAGCACCATTGTTGGCTTCTCATACACTGTGTCGTACCAGCTTCTTGGTTTTCCTTTGACTCGGTAAGTCATTGTGGGACTTAACACTCCTATTTGCTTGTCCTTCGTTCGCACTGCTCCCTCAAACACCTCTTGTTTTTCCTTGCAGGTCTCTAATCCCAAAGAAAGCTTCAGCGTGTTCTCTTACGAGTTTTGTAGAGTAGCCCCCCTCAGTTTGCAGTGAAACAGGGTTAGATTGCACTTGTTGTAGTCTATCTTTACATCCGGAGTCCCGTCAAGGGCACTAGCGCATACCCCACGGCAAATACCAAGGCAAAACACATTATTTCCACCTTGGGGTAGAGAGTTTCTGCTAGCAGCATTACCCTACTTAAGTAGTAGACAGGTCGTTCCTTCCCTTGTTCATCAGTCTGGGCCAAGAGTACGCCCAATGAAGCTTTTGTATAAGAGAGATAGGAGACCAAAGGTTTCCTTCTTTTCATTCCGTTTACCACAGGTGACCTTTCCGCTTTCGTTGCAACTGAGAACTCAAAAGAAGGTCCAATTCATGCCCAATCAGTTGGGCTTCATGGTTTAAAGTCCATCTCAAAATAAGATACTACTCTCTGAATACAGAATTCCAGGTGGAAAAGCGTCTATTTTATCTGGCTCAAGCACTCTGGCTACACACTCAAAGCCTATTGGAGCTAGAGCAATTGAAGTATGGTAGTGAGCTCACTCCACGCATTGCACATTTCTTTTTTTCATCCAAACTGTGCACAAACTGGGCATGGTGATGGGAGCAAGGTACAGAAGGATTTGACTTCTATTTCTTTGATGCACCATATGCTAATTCGACTTTGGAAGCACTAATGTCAATCTTCCTACTTTGCGACTTTTTCACGGAGTCTGCTTCCACAATTGCTTGAGCAATAAGCATAAAATCTATCAAGAATTAATAGACCAGGATGGTATTCTGTCAAGAATTTGTCTCCTCACCACAAAATACCATGACTTGATCACTTAGACATTATTAATCCCATCACATGTTGAAGTATACGAGCCAAGGTTTTAGTTATGACTTTGTAAAGGCTGCCAATAAGACTATTAAGCATAAAATCTCAAATATGGCTGGCAAACAAGCTACCCTCAAAGTGATGGAAGGTTCAATTTTTATTGGAATCAAGAAAACCCACTTTGGTTCTTAGAATATGGATTGGAATCACACCAACACAATAGCAGACACGTAACATTTCTTGCTTGGGTGGAAAAATATGGTTCTCACTGAAGGGTCAACATAATTTCGAAGGCTTTCAGCATTGCACCCCAAACATGAGGACATGTCGATTTTGAATCACTATTTAGTAGTTCCAACCAACCAAACTCATAGAATGGCTTCAGTGCGGAATAAGGCATGCTTTGATCAAAACCCAAGTGTATTTGAAACCACACGGGCTTAACTGGTTAAATTCAAAATTAGAGAGAAACAAAAGGAAGAATTCAAATCAATCAAAACTATAATTAACCAACAATAGCTCAGAAATAGTTGGGTTAGAACACTATTTCATCTAGATTGAAAAGTGAATTGAACCAAACATCTAGATAACCCATCCAAAGTTCTGAAACTAGCATATGGTATTATTAGTCTTTAGTCTGACTGATTGGTTCATCTTGTAGAAGTTTCAAGTACTAAAAGAGATGGCATAGATGATGCTAGAATCAACGACAAAGTATGAAAGAGAATGTGGAACAAAAGTATAGATGTCTCTGACCTTCTCTAGTTTCTTGACTCCTTCAGCATATTCCTCCCTCTGTAGTAATGCAAGTCCCATCATATAGTGGGCCTACCATGTAATAAACAATTATTATTGAGTTTGATATTAAAAAATTAAATAATTTTAGCATGTTGTGTAAGAAAATGAATTCCAATATGCTCCTTCAAATAGTAGATGGTGGATTGATAATCTTTGCAACAATAAACTGTTTAGGCAAGAGCCAACTTATCAGTTGATATTTACTTACTTACACCTTCATAATATAAAATATATAAATAATAAAAAGGGGGGAGATAAAGCCCTTGAAAATAATGGAAACCAGACGAAAACAGAGGTCTAGAATTGGTTGGAATATCACTTGAGAGAGCCTCTCATACACGTCATCAGCACCTTAAAGGATAATGATACAAATCAAAAAGAAAACAAAATCCACGATTGAAACCGGCAACCAGCTGAGTCTATAGTAATCAACTTTGTGAGGCGACAGCCAGATGCCACAAAGATGATGAGAAATAAAAGAACCCAAGGCCTGGATGGATCTCCCACTTATTTGGAGTTTATAGGGGACGTAGACACACTAACTAGAGCATTTTATAAGGCACACTAAGCTTAAAGTAGACTTGCACCTTCATTTGTAGATGATGCCATTAATTGTCTAGGTATGAGCAGTAAAAGAAATTCATGTAAGCATATTATACAATTGTGAACGTTGGAACCCAAATAAATTTGAAGAACACTTGGGAATTGGGTCATTTAGAAAGCCTTCCATTTCCATAAAAGCATCTTAGAAACAATTAGTATTCCATAAATAAAGCTAATGTCAAAGAAATCATTAGCCGCTCTTTTTCCTTAGGTTGTCTTCTGCAATGGAGAGCAAATTCCCAACTTTGGTTAGGGGTTTGTCACTCTCTATGGATTTAGTCTCCAAGGAAATTGTATTGTGAGGAGTATCACATCCAAAGAGATGGTTGACGTTGCAAACAAGCCTGATGAATTGTGGGCGGGCCATTGCAAGGCAATTATTACATGTGATTTTCATAAGAGGTTATGAAGGTGAAAGAGTTAAGAGGAGTTATTGAGCCACAAAACAGATGTCCAGGGTGAGAAGATGGTGCAGCAATTTAATCTTGAAATTATAGTGAGATTAATAAAATGCAATGGATAAAGGACAAAGAGTCCTCTTCAACCTCTGGATGGAGGAAAATTATAAAACTATTGGTCGTACTAGGGCCAGACTCATGGGGATTTGATTATAAGAGTAGAGATTTTCTCCATCTCCCGAGAAAGAAGTTGAAGATAGATGTACTGAATTCTTTGGAGAGCTCCTCTGAGCATTTGATGATTTTCCTGAAAACGATCGAACCGGCCGAACCAAACCGAATAAAATTGAAAAAAAGCTGAACCAAATAGAAACCGAAACTGAATAGTGAAATTCGAACCAAACCGAATTATATTCAGTTCGGTTCCGATTTTATTTTTTTTAACCACCAAAATAACTAGATCGAACCGAAAAGTTGTTTTTATCTCTTTTTTAACTCCCAACTATAGCCAACCCCACCCACCTATCTCTCTCCTTTTTAATTCCTAACCAACCAACCCCATTTAATTCCCCTACCTACCCAATCTCTCTCCTTTTTTAAATCCCCCACCTACCAAATCTCTCTCCTTTTTTAATTCCAGCCAACTCCTCTTTCAAATGAGCCTCATTTAAGAACAACAAGAGAGAAAAAAATAGATGGGGTAGAACCCCATCTCCTTCCGCCACAAGATGGGGTGTCGCCACCCCTTTTCCTCCTATTTTGTATCTGCTACCATCACCAACCCCTCATCCACAAATAAAACAGCTCTCACCATGTCGCATACCATACCAGGCACTTGAAGTGGATGTTTCTTGAAAGTTGATGATTAGGTCACGCCAATACCGCCAAAGATGATTTTCTTCGACTATCCCTTGCAAAGTGAAATAAGAAAGAAGATGAAAAAAAAAGAAAATAGAAACCGAACCGACGTTCGGTTACAATTTTTTCTGTTTGAAAAATCTGAAAACCGAATCTCAAGTTTCGGTTCGATTTTGATCCAATTTCAAACATACCGAACGATTAACACCTCTAATGGTTGGGGAGAACACAGCACAGCTAGAGTTAGGATTGTTTTATTTATTTTTTTTCAATATGTTAAGTGACATAAGACCTACAACATGGTGTGACAACAAAATAGGCAAAACCGATCAAGAAAAACAAGGCAAAAGGAAGAAGGAAATAAAATTAAAAAACTTTAAATTAAAAATAAATTTAAAAAATAAAAAAGCCAAGCAACAACAAGAACGAATATGATTCCCTTTTCAAATTTCCTCTTGTTGTTTTTCATTTTTCTCTTTCTTCGTATTCCTTTTATCTTTACCTAATCGCCGCACTCTCCAACAAGGAGTTTTCTATTAAAAATTGTTAGGGCAGACAATAAGAAAATAGGTGTGTACCCCTTTGTGCCCCTGACACCAGTAGAAAGAATAAGACGACTAATATGGAACGTCAATAAAATCAACTCGGAAGACTAGTTGTTAGAGTACGTTGGCACTTGGCACCAATGACTCAGCTTGGTTAGTAAGTTCAGCGGATTTGGTGAGTACTCACTAGACACCAACTTAATAGAATACATTTAGACATCATTGGGATGAAGTAAAAGGTCTTAAAGGTTAGGTGACAAAAGAGGAGCAAGGGCAACCTGTTTGGAGGAGCATTCAACCATGGAAACTTCTGAGGGGGCGATATTCGAAAGAATAGAACTAAGCAAGGATGCCCAACTTTAATGGAGTATAGTCATATCCCTAAAGATTAACTTCCAAAGAGATATTTGGTTTGGTGAGATTTGATTTTGGAGATTAGTTGACAAGGACTAAACGATCTCAGATTCGTTCAATTGTTCAAGGCAGATCTCGTGGAGAACAGGTGAGAAAACCTTGGGGTTGATGTAGTTGTTGCCTTGCTAGAGCACTCTGAAGTCTAAACTGCATGTTGATGGATGCATGAAAGGAAGTATGGGATAATGTGAGAGTTTCGAAGAAAAATGTGCTTGAATTCCTTGACGAGTTGAATGATGACTCGGAATAGATTTGTTCCATAAACTACTACATGGGAACTGGAAGGATGCAGTAGGTTAAATGAATATGTAGGCTCCAATGCTTTTTGTTATAGAACCTGGGTCAACTGGACTTTTTTAAGATTTTCCCTTGTGGGTTTTAGTTTTCCTTGTCCTCAACTTCTCCATGGGATTCTAGAAGTCATGGTTTTTTATTCTCTTGACACCAATGAGCTTTCTATTTTATTTCTTCTCTCCGATTTTTCAATGGTGGCTCACAAATTCAACCTAGTTACGTGGATGTTGTCTCTCATAAAAGATGGGATAAGTTGTAGGGAGTTAGTGACATAAATCAAGGTTGACATAAATAGTTGTGTTGGAAGAATACAGGATCATCCTATGGGCTTTATGGAAGTGGGTTGAGGATCAAGATCAACTGCTCGTGAACATTAAAGAGATCACATAGAGATGGGGATTGCCTTCCAACAGATTAAGGATATAACCCTTAGCACCTTCATGCTTTACTGGTCTCTCTAATAGTTAAATAACCTTTTTTTCTTGTTTGTTTTTCTTCTCAGTGTTGGGAGTTACTATTACTAACTCTCATTGTATCCTGTAAGGGTGCACGGACACGTGCATCGTGTCCACGGCAACATGTCTTACCTTTTTTTATCAAGTCATGTGAGAAGTTGTGAATATAAATAATCATCCAATAAATAAAGAATTTAAATAGAAAAAAACAATAAGTACGAAGATGAAAATGGCATAACAATGTTGTTGCAAGTAAAGCATAAAGTAGAAAAAAATTAACATAAAGAAGAAAAAAGGTAGAGAAGAAAAAGAAGACACTACGTTGCAATACAAAATAAATAAAAAAGCAAAGTAGAGTAGACAAAAAGTAGATGAGAAAAGAACATAGTCTATGCTTCAGTGACTTTTCATCACCTTCTTTGTCTTGAATTGCAATTGAAAGTTTCTCACTTTTTCAAATGAACTTACAATGTTCAAATTATGTGGTTATCTTCACACCTAAAAGTAAAAAAATAAAATAAAGTTGATTATTGAGTCTTGTCTATGTCCTAACCGAGTTATGGGTGTGTCTGAGGAGTGTCCGACACGTTGATCATATTGACCATGTGTCTGACGCATGACGATACGTGACACTGAGTGTCAGTGTTGAATGTGTGTCAGACACGGGAGCAACAAGTTTTCCGAAGATTCTGTGCGTCTTTGTATCCATGTGATGTCCCCCCCCACACACCCAAAAAAAAAAAAAAAAAAACTTTTTGCCTTGAATTGCAATTGAAAGTTTGTCACTTCTTGAGATGAACTTACAATGTTCAAATTAGGTAGTCATTTGCACAACTAAAAGTAAAAATAAAATAAAGTTGATTGCCGAGTCTTAACTATGTCCTAACCGAGTTATGGGTTTGTCGGAGGAGTGTCCGACACGTTGATCACATTAACCATGTATCTGGCGGCACGTGTCAAGTGAGTTTCAATGTTGAATGTGTGTCAGATATGGGTGCATCAAGTTTTTTTTTTTGAAGAGTTTGTGTTTCCTTGTAAGTTGTAACCCTATGATTTTGTTGTTGGATTCTATTTGGTCTGTGTTCCCTTCCCCCAAATGAATAAATAGAAGGATACAAATATTCCATGAAGGATGATCATGGGGGCTAAAAGCATGAAAGACGAGTGTGTGGGTCTGCAACTCTGCATCCTCTATGACCTTGACGAACCCTATGGGTCTGGGGTTTGGAAATGAGTTCCATCAGACATAGTTCACTTGAGAGGCTCATCAAATACAAGCTATCAATTAAAATAGACTATGGCTGGTTTGGTGATGTGGGCAAAATCCTCTCATGTGAAAATTCCCTCATACTCTATAATCTGTTAAACAATAGACTAGACAAACTGTGTCAAACAATAGACTAGACATGTAGGAGTTTGTCAATAATGATTTGGACAAACCAAGTAGACATGAACATCATCTCCATTATTATGGACAATGAAAAGAATCATGCAAGAGTAACGAAGCATGCAAGAGTGGATTGGATGTAATGCTATGAATGTTAGGTCAATTTTCAGAATGAAGGAGTGGGATAATATCAGAAAATGAAGAAGAAGAAGAAAAGCAGAAAGAAAGACCTTGACAGAAGCGGTATCAAGCTGAATGGCTCTGCTGCAATCCTCCTCGACTCTTGCCCAATCACTGCGGTGCGGAGGGAACAAGAAAAGTTAAGAGTGGTGAGTGAATGGATTGGGGAGGAAGATAAGGAAGGTAACGTACTTGCGCTTTCGATGGCAAAGAGCACGATTGGTCCAATAGACGGGGACATTAGGGCAAAGAGTGATTGCCTCAGTATAAGCGTCGATGGCTGCGGCGAAACGCTCTTTCTTGAAATAAGCATTCCCGTCTTGTCTCAACATCTCCGCCTGCTTCACTTCTGCTGCAGCATTTGCAGCAGTGGGCGTCCGGGACATGTCTTCTTCTTCTTCTTCTTCTGTTCCGCTCTCTACCCTCTCCCTATCTCTTCTTCTTCTTCTTCTAACGATTGATTGATTGAATCAATTCGATTCAAAAACAAGAAGATTTCGATTGATTCAAAACCAGCCCTAGCGTCTATCGAAAGAAATGAATGACTGAAGAAGAAGAAGAAGAAGAAAAGTGGGCTTAAAGTTGGAGAGAAGAAGAAGAGAATCTACTCGCCCATTTCCTCGACAATAAGAAAGGTTCTGTTGGAAATTTCCACAATGGAGAGACTTCTAGTCTTCTACAACACAATACCAAACCCCAGTACGCACGCACGCGGAACAAGAGCCCGAGCGAGGGAAGAAGTGAGGGTAAGGGGCCCATCCCCCTCCAGATAAGCGACGCCGCGCATTTCGAGGGGATGGGTGGCTCGCTCCCTAGAATTTCCATAAATATGAACACTTACATATTTTTCCTTTCATGCTAGCTTCATCATACATTTATGATTTATCCATCTCTCATTTCATATTTTAGTCCTTCTTCCATGATAATTTGACCATTAAACACACATCGATATCACCCATGAGCCATGAGTTAAACAAACATCAGTCTGGTGGCTAGTCTTTGGCATATGCGTCTCATGCATAACACTTTGTTTTTTTACGATATAAAATGTTTATCTTTGATGTTGGATATCTCAATCTAAAAGTTTGTTTGTTGTAATGATACAAATATAATATGAACACTATAGGTTTGGAACACTTGTAATCATCAATACTTATAAATCATCATCATCATCATCAAAGCCCATTCCCGAGATTTTCGGGGTCGGCTACATGAATTTTGGTTCTCCAAGCAATGCGATCTTCCCACATTTCCTCACCTAATCCAAGCTCAATGATATATTCATTCACCGTCTTCATCCAAGTTTTCAACGGTCGTCCCCTCCGTCTACACCCTCCATTAACTTGCCAATCTAAACATTTTCTAATTGGCGCCGTGCTCGGTCTCCTCCGCACATGACCAAACCAAGTTAAACGTCTTTCTCATTTCTTTTTTTTTTTTTAATAAACGTCTTTCTCAATACTTATAAATAAACAAAAAAAATTCCTTATATTTATTTCTAAATTTCTAAACACTTAATTTCCAGTTAAATTCAAATCCCCATATATATTAAGAATAATCACTCTCTTTTCTTTATTTTCCAAAGTTAAGTCATCAGTGATAAAATACATTTTTAACTCTTTAAGAGCAACCCTTGTGTCCACAGCAATTGTGCCTGTTAGTGGGGCATCACTTGTGTCCTCAAGCTGAGTATAAACCTGCTCAATATGACTTGTGTGGAATCTAAACTTCACCTTGGACATGGGGGATAGCAATCCAACAAATTTCATGCAACCACGTCAAATATAAGAATTTGACATAACATCACCATTTTGCAAAAGGAGTATGTACAAAGCTACTGTTATCTCTGAGGAGCCATATTAAAGAAGATACCAATGTCCTTGGATGTAATCCCCCTTACATCTCATAAAACATACATGTTTGCAAAAACAAAAGAAAGTCTCAACACTTGTCTACAAATTTAGACTTCCAGGCTATTATTTAGTTCTTTACAGCTCCCTCAGTAAACCAACAGCACACCTTTATTTTCAATAAATTTGGGAATACCTATGGTTTGACGTAATCTGGCTGTGCTTCTGGCGTTGCCTGGAAAGCGGGCAGCTCCATGTATGCTTCATTCAGCTTTGATAGAAGAGGGAACTGACTCTGCACAAGAAAAATGAGAATGACCAAATATTACAAGTCTGATCAACCAATACAGTAACTGAAGAAAGTAGAAGAAATAATATATGTGATCATTTTCTTTATGCTTCAGAGGCTATCTCGTAGCATGTCATAATTGATACTAGAAAATTACAGTCTCTCTAAACATGTTAAGCAAAGCATGACTTTGAAATTGAATGTAGTACAGCAAGTATAAAGAAGAGTACGAAAATGGGTTCTAAAGCATAATAGCAAAGTTCAAGCAAGATAGGTCACTTTCATCTGCGGTTCAAGTCTTAATTGTAATACAAACGAAAATTGAAGCCCAAAAAAAGATTTTGAAGTCGATTTACATGGGTTGCATGGATTTCGACCTTTTTCAAAAAAAAAAGAGGCAGCACAGAAAGCTAAGATACATTGGGTAGAATATTGGTGGAGTTGGTGGGTATGACCATCCTCAATTTGTCAGTAAGAAATTAAACCTCTTGGCAGAGCTTCACTTTATTGGGATAAGGCGGCGAACACCTGATAAAACAAAGATATGGCTCTTTGTCTTTGGGATTGACACTACTGAAAATCCCAAAGTATCTAACATATAATGACTCCAAAATCTGCCTACCCAGGTTTGGACAAAACCTCTACTAAAGTTAAAAACATATCAGCTGGCCTTTTCTCAAAAGGCACAGTCAGGGGTGTTCCCTGATTAAACATATTGAGTTTATGTTGTTAAATCCCCATGCACATTCTTATGAAAGCAGATAGAGAAAGAGAGAGGTAACAGTTAATCTTGAAAGATTGTCTAGTATCAGAGCAGTCGTGAACATTGATACTTTGACAAAATGGTAACAGTTAGCTATAGGCAGAGTTCTCGACAAGGGATTCAAATCAGTAAATAGATAGTACCACATAATAAACAAGGATGCAGTATGAACTTAGTTTGCAGAAGTGGTAGTACCATGTCAACTCTGAATCTTGTTATAGCTGCATTAATCTGAGGTGCTAGAAATACATCTGCCTGCAATTAACAACAGTGTATGCAGTCCAGCAAATCTTGGTCAATAACCATTGGGAACAAGAATAACAACCCAAACTATATAATGTGCTATTTACATGGATAAAAACTGTGATTACTGACCCGTTAACAAACACAGTACAAGGAAGCTAACAGCCATTTTACTTGATAGGCAACTGTGTAAATGATTTCCCAAGTAGGGTATTGCATGTGATAATAGCCTCCTACATCCCAATTGGTATTCTGGAGTTTGAAGGATCTAAACTGAATCGATCTTCTAACATTACAGCAACAGGGCCTTACTATTCAATAATAATAAGGGAGAGATAGTGAATGGCATCCATGATTTTCTGAAGAGGGTATGAACAATTTTTCAGAGAGCTTAAGGCGCTTCATGGGAGCATTCTTTTATATTCTTCTCTCCAATGGTTTATTGTGCACGTTTTAGGGAAGGCAATTTTGTCGCTGACTGGCTGATTCTTTGGCTTCACAAGCTCAACTGTCAAAGAATTAAAAGTTGTAGGATTACTGGAAGCTTGCCTTCCAAAGCAAAAGGTTTACAGAAGCTTTGACAAGAACTGAGTCTCATCTTTGACAAGGAAAAACATTAGTATAAAGAGGCTGCACACTTGCGCATAATCATGGATGCTCATAGGGTAACAACCTATTTGGGATGTCATGATTGCTCAGAGATGCAGGAACGTCTGATGTTTCATGTTGGAATCATAAGCTGGGTTTTAGGGGTTAAGGCCTTAAGTCCCCTCCCCCACAAGTATGTGAGAGAGAGAGAGAGGTTATAGAAAAAATAAATAAATAAAAACTTATATATCAAATACGCATCAAAATTTCCTTGAATTTAGAAAAAGAAATGTCGGAGTAGCAAACAATCTCTTTCTTCTTCATCATTCGTAAATTTTTACACTGCTACTATACAAGGCAAATTTTACAGAAAACGCACAAACATGATACACAAATCACAATTTGAAAAATAGGGCTAAGAGAACCAACCAGAAATACTTCATCTCCGGTAGCATATTTCCCAGCATAGCCTTTTAGAAGTTTCTCAAGTGCTGCAACACAAGAAAAGTACTGATCAATTGAGAACAAAGTACTGCTTTCTAAAATTACCAAATAGAAAACTTCTGCGAGGTCAATCCTCCCCATCATCACTACATGTCGTTTATATGAACATCTGCACTGTACTGGAATTGAGCTTGTGAAACGTATTTGGAATGATATACGTCTCAAGATCAGCGCGGAAGATCTAGTAGTTGACGATAATGCACTGAACCGACAGCTATTTGGTAGATGGAACCTGGACGTAAAGTACAAGTTCATGACACCTACAATATGCAAATGGACGAGGCCATCACAGGGTTGGTTTAAGATAAACTCGGATGGTTCACTTCAAGGTACCAGGGGTGGGTATGGAGCTGTCATCAGGAACGATGAAGGAGTAGTGATTGCTGCTTGCACAGGGTCCTCAACAGGGCATTCAGTTATAAAGCATGAGCTTCAAGGAGTAGAAGCTGGGCTCAAGCTTGCTCAGTTGCATCATATTACAAAGCTCGAACTTACAACAGACTCGACCACAGTGTTAGATTATTTGCAGAAAGAAAGAAGTTTAGCTTGGGATCTTAGGCACATAATCAGGAGAATTAAAGATATGCTGGGAATGCTAGAGGAGTACGAGATTAGCCATGCCTACAGGGAGACGAACAGAATTGCGGACAGACTGGCGAGTATGCTTCCTAATAATGTGTTTATGGAAATTATTCCAAGCTCCTTTGCGGAGGACTTGAAAGATATTGTGTATGAGGATAGAATAGGTAAAATGTATTTGAGAATGTAACAGGCTGATTCATTTCTTGGTTTGGGGATCCAAAAATAACCCCCACTCGCTTTCCAAAAAAAAAAAAAAAAAAAAGTCTAAAGCCAACCTCTTAGTCTCTCACACCCCTCCCCATTAACCAAATCATCACCCTTGCCAACCCAACACACCAACAGAACCTGAATTTTCTTTGTATCTCTCCTTTCTCTTCAGGATGGTTCCAGCTAAAAAAGAATTCTTGTTTCAGAAAAGATAGAAAAATCCAAAACCCGTTTAAGACCATCTGAGGGCGATTCCTAACAGAAACATACAGGCCACAGAACCGCCACCAATCTAACGCAAGAGTTGGTGATCCCACAAACTTACAAAAAATGCCTGACAAAAAAGCATACCAGCCAACAGGGTCACAAGAAATGTTCTGAAGTTCCTTCACACATCTTGAAATGGAGTAACAAATGAAACACACACACCCCCCCCCCGCGTCAAATTGAGACATCTCTTGTACCAGTTTGCTTTCACAACATGTTGGAAATTTATGTATTTCCATGAGGTTGAATAAGGTAAATCGCTATTTATGTAATTTCTACCAAACAATCTCCTGACATGACAGGTCTTGGTGTCTTCTGGGAGCAAGTACGTAGTGTTTCATTTGCTATAACTAAGACATCAAACTGGTCATTTGAGATATCCAAAATATTCGCAATTCATCATTACAACAACAACCTAACACACAGAAGAATAGTTTACATTCAAATCAAACAGGTCTTTCCTGGTCATCTCAAAGTCAATTCATATTTCTATTTGCCTGAGTTTATATCCAAAATATTAGCATTTCATCATTATAACAATAACCTAGCACACAAAAGAAGAGTTTACATTCAAATCAAACAGAAACCTGATCATCTCAAAGTCAATTCATATTTCTATTTGCCTGAGTTTATGTCCTAAAGTGCATTAGGAGCAAAGACGAATCTGTTGTATCTTGGGAGACTGACGACCATCAACGCTACACTGAGACGTGTCGAATATTGTCTTAAGGACATTGCATTATCCCATCCCCTTGTTACAGATTGTATCCAAGAATCTTAAGATAAGATAATATAGTTAATCTTTATCAGTTTCATACTTTCATACAACTCTAGCCAAACATATCCTGAGTACTAAAAACTCTAGTCAAATAAAAAGTCCAGAATTTGGTCAATACGTGTTTGGTTTTCAGACTTTGAGTCTGTGTTGTACACTATACGTAGCCGTACATATCCAAAGCACTAAAAAATTTTGGACATATCCAAAATACACACTTGGTCAAAACGTGTTGGCTTACAAACTTCGAGTTTGTATCATCTATTGTTTAGTAGAGTAGACTTTTATTTGTGCAAATTTGTTTAACACACTGTTTTGTATAGTACGTGTTTTATTTGTATAATTAATTCCAACATATTATTTTGTACAGTAATTTTCAGAGTTTATATTAATTTAAAACTCTATCAATATTACTCTTTTTATTACAGTAATTTGTACAAATTAGATACAGAGTTTATAAATTTATGAACTATAATTAAGATACTTTTATAGTACTTAGTCTAATTAAATTTCTTGTTTGACAGAATTTGATTTATTTGTATTATTACTCATAACCAAAAACACTGAGAACATCCGAGTCGACTCAAAGCGGAGGAAAAATGACCCAACTTGTATGCATTATGTGGGTTAAATGAGGCGAACGAGTCTGATTTATGACTTGTATGAGTCAAGTCGTACGATCGGACTCGGTTTGATTTGTACAAGAATTCAGATCTATTTTAGTTCCCTAAAAACAAAAATTGTGCAGGTGTATAGCCGATCGTTTCAAAAAAGAGAAGGAGAAGAAGAAGACTTAGTTTGCTTCAGCCGATCTATCAGGAACAACTAAGAAACTATTTCGCCTATCAAGAACAACTTAGGAACTCAATCGATCATTGAGAACGATTGAGAAATTGTTTCAATCGTCAAGAGCAAATGAGAAGCTAATTCGACCTTCAAAAATAACTCAATTTTTCTCCCTTTTTCTCCTCGGATTTTCTCTGTTTTTCTCCTTTTTCTTCCTCCACTGTTTTGTCTCTTACTCCTCTAATCCTTCTCTACGTTGTTTTCTCCTTTTTTTCTTTTCTACTCTAAGCGGATGAACTGTTGGACGGCCAAACAAAACTGCTATTTGTTTTATTTCTCCCAGTCAACCCAGTTGTGCACTTTGTTTTATAAGAGTTAGGCTAGGAAACCATGTTTTGTAAATATGTTTTGCAACCAAGATGATGTGGCATCGTTAGAGGAGTTTTTTACAACTTTGAGATACACATAAAATCTTTGGGAATTTCATCATTCTTTCTAGATCATGACACGTCATCCTGATTGCAAAACATGATTGCAAAAACCTGATTTCCTAGATGACTCCAACAAGAGCAATCTAGACATCCTCTGCTGGTTTGGGATGGGGTCTACCGTCTACACGTGGTGGGACTGCATGCATCAAACGTGTGGTGATGGATTGGGCTTTTGTGTGTTTGGGATCCAACCAGAGCTCACCAGAGTCTTCCATCAAACTAAGAAAATGTAGGCGCCATAAATTAAATGGAGTTAAGGTTACTGGACCAATTTAGAGGCCACAAATTAATCAATGGTTGCTAATTGATTATTGATGTGACACTAAAATTTCACAAAAACATTTTAGAGTAGAAGCACCAACAAATTTCACTAAAATTTGACAAGCAACCAAAAAATTTCCATTGAATTGATTGTGGGGAATGCCTGAAGTCTACCTTCTAAAAACCAACTAATCCAAAATTTGGATCAAAAATATATCCATGTATCAATTTTTTATTATTATCCGAAAGTTATAGATTCATTTTAATTGCTTGATGGATAGTAAAAATTATGATTGCAATCCAAATAATAACCAAACACAAAAAGTAAACAACAATGTGCGTAACAATAGAGTAGACTTTGATATATGTGGACAGTATAAATTTGTATTGACGCCTTTTGTTGATTACTTCCCAAGTTTCAAAAAAACTTGTAATTATTTTTTTTTTCATCAATTTGTTATGAAAAAACGCCTCAAGGCACTGCTTCGCCTCGGAAAAAGCTTGATCGCCTCGAGGCTGAAAAACGTTTTTAAAACATTGCTCATAACAAATAAATTGTGTTTTTTCTGTGCGATCAAACATAAATATGGGAGATAAAATGGAAATCACTTTAATTGCCGGGGTGACCTCTGGAGTCACTGAACTTATTGCTCGTGATAGGCCGGAGTTGATTTTAAAACATGGATGAGCAAGATGTTTTACCTAACAACATTAGGTTTGGCAAAGTTTCTTATCCAGGATGAACCAAAGTCAAAAGATGGAGAAACCCAAAAGAGTCACAAGGAAGTGTTCCTCGCAATTGAAGTTTGGAGGCATTCTGACTTCCTATGCCGAAACTACGTGCTGAATTTGCTAGATGAAGTTTCGTATATATAAATAGTGCTAAGGATCAGTGGGGGCATTGGAAAAGTAGTACAAAACGGAGGATGTTGGACTAAAGAAATTTATCATTGACAAGTTTATGGATTACAAAATGATTGATGCTAAAACTGTCATTTTCCAGATCCAAGAAATCCAAATTCTCATTCATGAAATGCAAACTGAAGGCCACGTCATCAGTGAATCTTTTCAGGTTGTTGCTATTATCGGGAAGTTCCCTCCCAATTGGAAAGAATTCAAGCACTATCTGACACATAAGTGTACGGAAATGAGTCTGAAAAACTTAATCATCCGCCTAAAGATTGAGGAAGACAACCAAGGAACAAACAAGCGCACACCAATTGATTCAAAGGCGCATGTCATCGAGAGTTCCAAGCAGCAGAAGAACTTTCACAAAAGGAAGTGTTCCTCAAAGAATGGGAAAAGTGGCGCAAATACCAAAAGCCATGCGAACTTTAAAAGGTTTATGGGTTCTTGTTATGTTTGTGGCAAGAATGGGCATCTTGTGAAGGATTGTCGAAACCGCAAGGATGAAGACAACGGAGACCAACCTTCTCAAGCAAATTTGTCAGAAAGGTTACATATTTGCACGGTTAACCTCGTTAATCATCCTCACACATGGTGGCTTGACACCGGTACCACCCACCACATCTGCAGCGATAAAACCATGTTTTCAACTTATGAGAAGTTGAATAACGATGACAATGTCTTCATGGAAAATGAATCAGCCTCGGCAATAAAAGGCAAGGACCTATGATATTAAAGTATACCTCAGGCAAGAACGTCACAATGAAAGATGTCTTGCATGTCAACGTCACAATGAAAGATGTCTTGCATGTTCCAGACATTAGAAAAAATTTAATCTTTAGTTCTTTTCTGGTAGAAAATAACTTTAAAATAGTCTTTGAGTAAGAAAATTTTGTTTTGTCCAAAAACGGAGTATATGTAGGACGTGGTTACTTTACATATGGTCTTTTAAAGGCCAATGTAATGGTCATTAATAATGCAAAATTTGTTTTTTATTTGCTTGAGTCTCTTTTACTGTGGCATGATAGACTAGGTTATGTGAATTTTAAGAAAATGAAAAAGTTGGTTAGTCTAGGGTTAATCCCTAAATTCGATAATAAATCACAACATAAATGCAAGGTTTGTGTAGAAGCCAAATTACTAAACATCATTTTCATTCAGCACAAAAAAACACTGAAATTTTAGGTTTAGTACACACCGATTAATGTGATTTCAAATCAATTCTTACTCGATGTGAGAAGAAATGTTTTATCACATTTATCGATGATTGCTCATGGTACTGTTATGTATATTTACTAAATAGCAAAGACGAAGCAATCAATGTATTTGCAAAATACAAAACTGAAGTCGAAAATCAGTTAAATAAAAAGATCAAAATATTGTGATCTGATAGAGGCAATGAGTATGAATCTCCATTCGCAGATATTTGTGAACATAATGGTATTATACACCAAACTACTGCTCCTTACTCACCACAATCAAATGGAGTTGCTGAAAGGAAAAATAGAACCTTGAAAGACATGATTAACACCATGTTTATCAACTCCGGTCAACTGAAAACTTGTGGGGTAAAGCACTCCATATGGCAAATTGTATTTTAAATAGAGTGCTCCACAAGAAATTTGATCAATTATCATATGAGATATGGAAAGGTAAACAACCATCCTAAAAACACATTAAAGTGTGGGGGTGCTTAGCGAAGGCTTTTGTTCCACCACCCAAAAGAAACAAACTAGGAGCAAAAACCCTTGATTGTTATTTTTTTGGAAATGTCGAAAATAGCAGTGCATACAAGTTTTTGGTATTTAAATATGATATCAATAGTATTCACGTTAATATTGTCATTGAGTCAAGAGATGTGGTGTTTTGTTAGAATGTTTTCTCATAGGAAGGATAGAATCAACACCACATATGACTTTCGAGTCGTCTAACTCTCCAAAAAGAACGCATAAGGTATCAAATGAAGGGAGTGAGCAAAATATCAAATAAAAATGATGACTTCCTTAGATGTAACAAGAGAATTCGAAAGTCCAAAACATTTGGTCCAGATTTTCTAACTTATATGTTAGAAACAGAGTCACAAACTTATAAAGAAACAATGTCTACTCTTGAAGCTTCTTTCTTAAAGGAAGCTATAACCGTGAGATAGAATCCATTATGCACAATCATACTTGGAAATTGGTTGATCTTCCTCCTGGACATAAACCAATTGGGTGCAAATGGATCTTCAAGCATAAAATGAAATCTGATTGTTCCATTGATAAATACAAAGTTTGATTAGTAGCTAAAGTGTATAGTCAAAAAGAAGGCTTAGACTATTGTGACACTTATTATTCCGTGACAAGGATAACATCAATTAGGATGTTAATTACCATAGCAGCACTTTATAATTTGGAAATTCACCAAATGGATGTAAAAACAGTGTTCTTGGATGGAGAATTAAATGAGGAAATATATATGGATCAATCGGAAGGGTTCCAAGATAAAGGACAAGATCACAAAGTATGTAAACTTATTTGATCCTTATATGGTCTAAAACAAGGTCACAAACAATGGCATGAGAAGTTTGATGGAGTCATGATGAAAAATGGATTCAACATAAATGAGTGTGATAAGTGTGTCTACATAAAGAAAATCAACAATGCCTATATGATAGTTTGTCTTTATGTTGATGATATGTTTATCTCTGCAACTAATAGTCAAGTCATTAAGTCCACCAAACTTATGCTTACTAAACATTTTAATATGAAAGATCTAGGTGAAGCAAACGTAATTTTAAGAATCAAAATATTGCGAACACCTGATGGGCTAGCTTTGTCTCAATCACATTACATTGAGAATGTAATAGACAAGTTCAAACAATATGGATCAAGAAATCTAACAATTCATTCCATCATCCCAGGTGCTACATAAGCATACAGGTCCAAGTGTTTCACAACTTGAGTACTCTCACATTATTTGAAGCTTAATGTATATGATGAACTATATGAGACCTGATATAGCTTACATTGATAGCAGACTAAGCAGATATACTTGTAAACCAAGTAAAGCTCACTTGCATGCTTTGCTTAAGGTTTTAGGGTATTTAAAAAAATACTTCAAACTGTGCATTGCACTATGGTAGATATCCTAGTGTCCTTGAGAAATACAATAATGCAAATTGGATTTCTGATTCTGAATTAGTAAAATCCACCAGTCATGTGTTTACTATAGCAGGTTGTGTCATATCCTAAAAATCTTCTAAACAAACATGTATAGCTAGATCCACAATGGAATCTAAGTTCATAACCTTAGACAAGACTGGGGAAGATGCAGAGTGGTTTCGTCAATTTTTAGAAGACATTCCATTATGACCACAACCAATACCGGCCATATGCATACATTGTGACAATCAAGCCTCTATATGTAAAGCTCACAATTTTATGTACAACGGTTGATCACGACACATACATCGAATGCATAGTACCGTAAGGCAGTTGCTCTCTAATGACATAATGTCCATTGATTTGTGAAATCAAAAGATAACCTAGCGGATCCATTTACTAAAGGTTTATCTAGAGAGCTCATAGACTGCACTTCGAGGGGAATGAGTTTAAAAGCCTAATACACATGAATTATCATATACGAAAACCTTACTAAGCGATTGGAGATCTCATGGACTTAGTTCAAACGGAAGAATAGTGATGGATAATTCATTGTTAAGCACTTAAGAGTATAATACTCTATCCATTCCTATGAAGCACCAAGTGCAAACCTACTGCGATCAAAAAGATAAACAATGATACATTGTTTTTAATGACGTCTATATCTTGCAAAAGGCAAGTGGAGTATTATAGAATATTTCTTATAAAAGTGGACACCTATGTAAGTGTGAGCTGGGTCGGCTCTACGAGATTTTTATCAAGCTGAAATCTCTAGTAGCATTTATAGAACCAAGAATTGTTCGAGACCAAAACGAACACAACCGAGAATAGAATTTAAATGGAATTATGCCATATAAAGTTTATTGACTATTGACTGATTTTTACATCAACAACTGACAGTTCAAGATGAAATAGTTCACTAATTCGTTAAGCAATTCTGATACTCTTTTACTAAGGAAGGTTCAAAGTGAAAACTACCTATCTTGATGTGGCATTAACCGACGTACTCTTGAGATGTCACGATTTTCTTTCAAGTGGGGGATTGTTGGAAATTTATGTATTTCCATAAGGTTGAATGAGGTAAACCGTTATTTATTTGATCTCTACCAGCCAATAGATGTCTCTCGTCTCTCCTAGCAGGTCTTGGTGTCTTTTGGGAGCAGGTGCGTAGTATTTCATTTGTTATCATTTGTTATAAGTAAGATTTTTGGCAATTTGATATATCTAAAATATTAGCAATTCATCATTACAACAACCTAGCACATACAAGAAGAGTTTACATTCAAATCAAACATGTTTTTTTCCTGGCCATTCAAAGTCAATATTTTTATTCGCACGAGTTTTTGTCCTAAAGTGCATTAAGAATAGAGACAAACCCGTTGTATCTTGAGAGATTAATGACCATCAATGTTGCACCGAGACAGATCAAATATTGTCTTAAAGACATTGCATTAAAAAAGCCTCAGATTATCCCATCCCCTCACTGCTACAACTATAGATTGTATCCAACACAACATTGATCCATGAAGGAGACACTATAAAGTATAGCTGAAACCAGTAACCATTTGTGATGATGGAAGATCTCATCCTTCTTAAGGAAAGATTCTAATGACACGCCTTCATCCCATATCTAGTTCCTATAATCATCCATCAATGAGTGCCATAGAATTCAACCTCTCCACTGCGTCATCCACATCCATTTGGATTATAACCCTTCTTTGTGCAAGGAGTTGTGGAAGATGTTGTTCTTGCTAGGGAGGCCTCTGCCTTCTTTCTCTGCCTGTGCTCTTCCATCCAGAGTCTGAAATGTTTATGTGAGAGATTGTCCTCGAGCTGAGGCTCTGCTTCAGCCGTATCTAAGTAAGTGGTAAGCTGATAGTCTATCTCCTCATTTGGGTAATAATAAGTAGCTCCGGCAATAGGAAACGGGCAGGAGCAAGCATTCCAGCGCACTCTTTTGGTATTCTATTTCCTTGCATTGATTCGTCAAGTGAAGATCCAACATCCAAGCAACAATTTCATTATTCTTCAACAAAACTCTAACACTACTTTCTTTCAATTCAACGTTGTGACACACCCACAAGAAACAATGAGGAGCTTAAGTATGCACCGGTAACTAAATTAACCCTCCCCCCCCCCAAAAAAAAAAAAAAAAAAAACACAAAAGAGCTATTTGTACAAGTAACAAAAGATTATTCAGTGCACTAAAAATCATACCTGTGAAGCCCTTTTTAATATGAATTTGAACCCAAGGAACTATCTCGTCATCACCTACTTTTTCCTTTATATATTTCTGAAGCAATAAGTGCAGCAAAGAATAAGCACAACTGTAGCTAAACCACAGATCAGCAAATGGAAAAAAGCACAAATAATGGCAAATAGTTACCAAACCAGTAATTTGAAGTGGCTGTATACTCGAGGAAACAATGTTTGCAGCCTAAACTCAGAAGATAATAATAGACTCGTTAGTCAAACCCTCAAAGGAATAACAAAAGAACAAAAAAAACCGGTTTCAGTCAAAAGCGATACAAAGCTCAAAGGACAAATTGGTAAAGTTTGATTTTATTTTATTTTTCCGACTGCAGCTGGAATCTGAAACCAAACCATCAACTCCAGTATTCTTTTGATGTTATTGCCTCATCTTGCCTTCTAAAGTCTATTTTCTTCATTTATTTGGATCCAAACAACCCCAGTGGATTTGCACAAGATTTATACTTCTAATCCACGGACAAGTATCAAGATGGGTGACCTCCTGGGAAGTCCTCGTGTTGCACCCCTCATCCTTTTGCTTTCCAAAAAAAAAAGTATCAAGATGTTGGATGTGGAGAAATTGAGGATTTTCTCAAACAAAGTACTTACCTCACTTCTCACAAAATTTCTTGTTTCTTTTACGACATTTGAGCTATAACTACATCACTTGCACCGCTTTGTAATGCATCTATATAGATTTTTTGTAGATTCACAATTTGTATCAAGTTTTAAATAAAAAGGTTGGGTTTTCAATGTGGTAACCCAGCCACTGTTGTTATATAAACAAATAATATATACTGTCAAACTGCGCTGATCTATGGTTTGATATTAACAAAGTTTTTTATATTGTTATTAATTAAAAATAATAATCAAATAGAATTACAATTCGCTTTCCCTTATTCTGACTTTGTATGACATTTACAGCTGAATTTGAGTAAAAAAATTGTTTTATGTTGGTAAAACAAATAGGATAATGATAATACCTCACTATGTAAAATAATAAACCTAGAATTTACTAGTACCTGCGCCTGCATCAAGTTTATGGCTTTCCTTATATAATTTTAGGTCTATTACATATTTATGTGTATTTGGGTTGTTTCATGGTATTCGCAGTGTCACATGTTTCTCCCTGTTTTTCATTTTTACAAATTCGATGTTTTCCTACTTTTTCTCCAAAGTTTCCGTTTATCAAAAATGGTGTGAATCACTTGGACCTGCGGCATCGGCATCCTTTATACAAGGCCATAATGATGGGATTAAATAAACAATACCATCCAACCACCACCACCACTTGGGTGAGCGAGAGACAACAGCAAACAAAGGTGCAAGGAAGTGTACAGGGGAGGATGAGTGAGAGAGAAATATAACTTAAACAATGAGAGGGAAACAAATAATATAAGTTTTACCTGGATATTTATGGCTTTTTTCTTAATATCATTAGGGAGAAGTGGATGCTGTGGATACTTGTCGTCCAAGTACTATATAAAGCAAGAAAACCAACATGAAACTGATTAGACAAAGTTCTAACTTCCTACTCTACTAGTATTCTAAAATTTTGAACTTTTGCTCCACAGTGGATTTTGTGAAAGATAAAACTATACTACTGACCAGAATGATCGCGAAAGAGTCGGCGATTACTGTGTCACCATCAGCCAGTGCGGGGACATATCCAATTGGATTCAGCTCTAAAAACTCTGGGTTATCCAAAAAGAAATTATTGGAATTGAATTTCAATGATAATCTTAGTAAAAGAAGATCAATTTTTAAGTTGTTGGTGGGAGGAGAGGTAGGTACCTGGAGTGAACTGCTCTCCCTTCGACAGATTGACTGCTTTGTACTCATAACACAACCCTTTTTCCCACAGAATAAGTAAATTAGATAGCTAGGGTTATAAGAAAAAAAATATATGAAATTGAAGAGAATTATTATACTTTTCAAATTGAGGGCAATGCGAACTCGCCATGAACAAGAGCTCAGCCAGTAGGAATAGAGTTTTATCTTTGGATCACTGGCGCTGCTGGACTCCATATTGAGACGAGAAACTGAAGTCGAAACTGATGAAACAAACTGGAGTAAGAAAGAAATGAAGAAGACTTCAAGTGTTCTACAACCAACGAACCCGAACAAAACTAAGTCAGCGTTTTTGTTTTTTTTTTTTTTGTTTAGTGCTCAGAAGCTCACCGTTTCGCTTGGCGTTTGCTTGTAGGTGGTGAATGAGAATTGTTTGATAATTTTGTCTACGCGAAGGATATACGTATAAGAATGGAGAGATAGTGGGTTGAAACCTAATCTAACATTATACGATGGTGATCAAATTGTCAAAGCTTTCAAAACTATATGTTACATAATGAAATCTTGAAAATATACACGTGAGGGGAGAATTGGAGAAAAGGTTGGAAAATATAGAGAAAAAAACATAAATGAATGAGAAAAATGAAATAAATTTCTTATCGTTGAATAATCCAAAATAGGTAGAACGACAATGCTTGGTGAAAATAATGAAGGTGTGTCGTCAAAATTTAGCCCTACTTATTTTCAAGAAAATGGGGCAACAATTGTCATTAAAAAAATTTATTTTAAGGTTATTATTGAAATAATTTTTTAGTCGACACTTAGTGTTAAGTTCTCTGTTGCTTATCCCAATCAGAAATTGAACTTCTTATCAGAACTAAAAACAAACACTCTAAACAAAATGTCCAACTTCTTATTAAGACTTCTGACTCTATTCAGAAGCAAAAACTAACACCCTCTAAGCCCCGGCCAAATAAGACAGGAGGCAAGGTGAACGTCCCCGCTGTTCCACTTTGTTACACCAAATTAAGTAGACATTTTCACTTTGTTCACCCAACCCTTCCCTCTTGGGACACCAATGTTGTTATTGGAAAGACGATACCATATAAATTTACTAATCTTTGTTAAGATTCATGTCCCTAACCTATACATATCCATTTAGCAAGGTTGGTGATTGCAAATCAAACATCACGAAGCCAATTTCAAGAAGCCTATCAACAATCAAGAACAAACAGTAGCACCAAAATATTTCATAAAATAATTTCATTTCAAATAGCTAGCACCTATGCTCCGACTCCAAACGACCAAGCTCAATAGAATATTCTTTTTTCCAACTAGATCATATGCCTCTTGAATATCCTATGCTCTTGACTAATTGAATATTGTTGAATAAAAAGTATTTTGTTACACTGTTTAATTGGTGTTATCATTCATATTGATAACACACTTCAATATCTTGTCCATTATATCATTTGTTACAAGAATTTTCTAATGAAATATTTTGTAGCAACTATTACAATTAACACACTCCCTTTTGACCTCAAGTATGTTAGTGAACATCAATAATATGTTGATCCTTCGATATTGCAGGGCGCACCCTAGCTTGCCCCCCATTGCTAATGAGATGGTTTTAACTTTTAAGAAGCTATTACTTGTATTTGGACAGGTCATAGAATAATAGTTAAGCATATTGTTGACTACTAACCTGTTTATCTTGTATACCATAATATAGATAACCTTTCATAACTAACACCATGAGTCTACCAACACAAAAAAAAAAAAATTAATTAAATTTAAAAAAAATTCACTAATCGTGATTAATCCATCTCCTCTAACCCACCAAAGCACCACTACTACCATCACATGCCTCGTCCCCTTTCTCTCATTCTTACATCATTTTGAAACAAAAATTGTTCTAGGCAATGTCTTTTTTTATGCTTTTGCCGTGAGGATAGACCGTTATATTAATACCGCGTGGTGGATATGGTGAGGATTCTTAACATGGGTACTACCAATAACACGAGGGGGCACATGAAAGATCCACCAGATTGCCACCCCTAATTAATATTGTAGAAGACCTTTTAACAACTTGAGAGTGTCTCACTTGCACTAGTCCGCCCTTTACTTACAAGTAAGGATTGTGATTTTATTTTTTGTTTATAATTTTAAATTTAAAAAATATAAGTTATGCACTTTAAACTTTTAAATACTATTTAAAAAGTCTCACTCCACTTGTATTTTCTTTTTTTTGGAAAGCGAGCGGGGTTTTAAGGACCCCTAAACCTTTATATTAAAGAAAAATAAGAAACTTCAAATACAATCTCTCACTGAGAAAAACACCACTAGTAGGAGTATTAACCTAGTTTCACTCATGATTCTTCTTGTTTTGGGACAATGGTTATCCTCTATATTTTTTGTTCGCTTTTTTTAGATCTATTGGATCTCCGAGGATAAAGGTATAAATTTTGGATGCCAGCTTTAAAAGACATCTTTGTAGTCAAATCACTTGCATCATCTTCACTAACAGGGTTTAACTCTGGTTCTTTTTCCAAAATCTGATAGTCTTCTTGAAGAACAATTTTATTCCGATTGTTCACCTTTTCCCAAATATTTTTTATCCATGTGAAATCTTTTTGCACTTGATCCCTACCATGTCTCTCTATGAGTTTTCTCACTGCATCACTGATTTCATTTCCTTTGGCGGCGTATTCAGTTATCATCATCAAGACATGTTCAACATGAGATAGAGGAGGAAGGCTCGTGTGGCCATTAACTCCATTTAGAACTTCATCTTGCTTAGTCGAGCATGTAGATTCTTCTTGTTCTCGATTTTGCATCTCACCTTTGTTATCGCAAGATTCATGCTCCATACCACCTAGTTTATCATCTTTTGGCTCCTCACCCCCCCCCCCCCCCCCCCTTCCCAATATTGATGGGTACCTCAATAGCTTGATCACCACTTGTGGACAAGTTAAGGGTACCTCCAATCACTGGTTGTGCTTCTGAATGCTCTGTTGTTATTGCTAGTGTATTCTTTTCATTATGCTCATCAGTAACCCCGGGTCTTTTACCTGTCATTGTTGTATTCGGGTCTTGGCTTTCATCTTCTGCCCCCATTACAACTGGCTTTGTGCTACCTTGATTCATGTTTCTAAACGCTTGTTTTCTCCTTGGAACTTCCCAACCATCTTCGAGTTTATCTTTATTGTTATTTTCTGATACCTTGTAAGCTTTGAAGACAGGTTGTTTAACACTCATTTTGCTGCACATCTCTGATCTATGCCCAAAAACATTATAGTGTTTACATTTGACAGATTTCCATGTGTATTCAACTCCAATGGAATAATTTTTTTCTCCATCAACCACAACTGAGATATGATTAGGTAATGTAGAAAAGACATTAATTTCAACACATACCTTAGCAAAATTAATTCTTACCTTGTCCTTCGTAGCTTTGTCAAGGAGTAGTGGGGTGCCAGTTGCACTTGTAGTAGCTTCCAAACCTTTAGGATTCCAGAATATGAGTGAGATGTCTCTTAAGCAAATCCAAATTAGTATTGAGCTGAGAGCAGTAACATCTATATATATTTATTTATATTTATTGAGTTGAGAGCAATAACATCTATATATATTTATCTATATAAATACTTTTAGAAATTCTAAATGGCGAGGAAACCAGCGAGAGGAGGGGTTTTACCACTCATCCCCCTCGAGATGCATATCAATGCGAATTTCGAGGGAGATGAGTGGTAAAACCCCTCCCCCTCGCTGGTTTCTTCGAAGATAAGAAAGGTTCAAATACTTCACTTGTATTTTCATACAAACTAATCTCTCACATGACAAACTTATGATAAAAAAATAACATTATAACCTATTAAAATATATATAAATTGAAATATTTTTTTTTAAAGATATATAGAGATTGAAAATTCCCGGATTTTGAAAAATAAAACTTGATAATGCAAACAAAATTCCCTAATGCAATCCGAAAACCTAATTTTATTAGAGGGTCTCTTTTATACGATTGGCCACCAATTCATCCCATCCACTGAGGAGGAACATGTATTGTATTTGCAGCATCCCATGGAAGAGGAAGAGTGGGAGGTATTTATTTGCAAAATCTTTCATGTTTGTGTAGTCTAGTAGGATGACGAAAGATGTTTCCATTTGTAACAAATTTCAGTATGTATGTTGTGGACAGAGACAGAGTGAGAGAGAAGCCAAGCCACGGATGGAGCATAAGAAGAATAATATGGTGTCATCATCGTCGCTATCACTCTCTTAAATGACGAAAACTACGCTCAAGGTGCTAATTTCTTTTGGCCTCTCCCTTATCTTTGATCCAAACCGCAATTGGCTTGATGCATCTTTATTGGGGCCCGGAAAAATCCATCCAGCCTCTGTTGATGGATGGATGGATGGATGGATTCCATCATGATTCGATTGGATACCATTACCATGAATCCACATCCAAGTGGTGCCATTAGGGTCTCCCATTCCCATTTCCAGTTGAGGTGAATTTACATTTATGTGACTTTGTATTTGGTGCTTCCTCTCATTTTCATCTTTTTCTTTGAAATTGTGAACCATTTGCTGTCAATCTCATTACCATTATACGATTTTTGCCCCACTTGTATGCATCACTTTACAATGCTGCCACTGTCATTATGTTCCTAAACCCACAAATATTTCACATTAGTTACTAGCTGTATCTTTTATTTGTGAATTGTGATCATGTGAAATATCAAGTGGCTTAGATTTTTCTTGTTGCTTTATTTCAAGTCATTTTCAATCCAAATCCATGGTTTGCTTCATTTTTGTTGATGTCCAGAAAAATCCATCCATCAATATGATGAATGGATTGGATTTGATGGATCGCTTTACAATTACCACATATTAACCTGCAGGTAGTGGTTGGTGCTAGCTAGTGGCTCCCATCCCCTATCGTCAATTAAGGTAAAATCTTCCCAAAATGTGGCTTTTATCACTTTACAATTACCACGAATTAACCTGCAGGTAGTGGTACTATCTAGTGTCTCCCATCCACCATTGTCAATTAAGGTAAAATCTTCCCAAAATGTGGCTTTGTATGTGGTGCCTACTTTTGTATTTCTGAATCCCATTTCCATTTTGTTCTCAATCTCATTACTTGCGTTATACAAATTTTCTTCCAGTTGTATGCATCACTTTACATTATTGCTGCTCCATCTTGTTTTACTTTCTTTTTGTACTATATTAATCTAATTTACATTTTGTTTCTAAACTGTTGTCCATTTTTATTATCTTCGTAACCCCAAGAGATTTCACATTAGTTACTCGTTCTATTGGTAGTTCTTCTTTTGTTTGTGATTAGGCAAAATGTCAATTTAGTTTTCTTGTTAGTTTGTGTGAAGTCGTTTTCAATCCACTAGAATATGTCTCACTTGGAAATATGTGGTTGAAATGTTGAGTATTTCGGCGTAATTGTAATTCTTTATCAAGTCATGGAACTATACAGGACATATTTTCAGGGCGTCTGTAGTTGGTATCTGAGCATCTGCCTTTTGATTTTCCTAAGTTCTTATTGTTCTTTTCCCCATGGATGAAGATGGTCTCTCAGGTCATGTGCCCCTTCTTTCAAGCAGCACATTTGAACGTAGCTATGCCAAGAAGAAGCTATCTCTGGTATCCTTTACTAAATGGGTGCTCAAATTTCTCATCTGGGCAATTTTTGTGGCATGGGTTGCATTGGTTTTTCTTTTCCCGGCCGCATTCGCCCAACAACTCTTAGTGAACTTCATTGTAGCTACTAGTGGAACCCTTTTTGGAACCACAGGTAAGTAGGTTGATTAAGTTCAGTCTCTCTCATTCATGCTTTACTGTGTGTAGTATTACTAATATTGTGTTTCACTTTGCAAAACCACAGGTAGTATATTTCTGTTATACAGTGCTCCGATTCTTGTTATCGCATTTCTTTCAATTGCATACACACTAGTCTCGTCTCTGGAGGAACCCAATCAGTTTGTGTTCTTCACTTTAAAAATTATCTTCTATGTTATATTTTGATTTTGGCTTCATTTATTTTACACGGCTCGTAACCACAATGCCATCAACTCATTAGCCTTTTGCTTTTCTCTTGCAACCAGAAAGAAGACCCCCAAACTCCCAAAGTTCCGTTTGTGGACTTTCCCTGTCCTTGTCGATGGACCATTTGGGGTTGTTACAGCTGCAGAGTTTATCGGAATATTCCTTTTTTCTGTTTTCATTGTTTATGCAGTCTCTACATATACCATACAGGATTATGACTTGCTATCAAAGTATGACTTGTCTTCTAGAGATGAAAGGTGTGATATTTTATGGATTTATTTCCATGATTCTTTGCTCATCTTTATTTTTGTATACTATTTGATTTTAACTAATGCTTAGTCTGCACTAAACCATACTTTGATTCTTGAATTATACCGAGAAGCTTTGGCTCAATGTGGTAAGCATATATTTCAAGGAATGGGTTTCGAATTTCAATTACGTCAAGGTGTCCTCATGTTCCTTCAACCAAGTATTGAGGCATTGTTCCTTCCATTTTCTGGTATTAGCCTATTAGGAGTTGTAGTACTTCCAAACAGAAGGCATAGCTAACTGTGAAGGTCATAAGTTTCACACCAATCTGAAAGAACCATAAAGTTTTCAGTTTATGGTCTGTTTATCTATTAATTGAATAAGGACTTTCTTTGTGTCATCCAGTCTTACTTATTGTAGTTACTGATGACTTTAGTTTTCTTTATTTTTTGTGGTTGATTTTAGTTAAGAAAGGTCTAGCATTGGAGGATATGATGCAGTTATTTAAGAATTCTGTTAGTAATGTTTCCAAGGAACAATCAAACTAAACTAATCAAATAAAAGGCTGAAAGGTAAATCAACATGAATTGGAATAACTTAAAGGGAAATAACTAAAGGGGAAATAACTAAAGATAAACTAAACTCTCCATGGAGATTTCATTCACTCAAAGCCAATTACAAAACAATTGCTTTTAGGCCATATTTATAACTAAACCTAGCTTGCTAATCAAACAACCTAACCTTAAATTCTATTGGAGCCTTGTGCGCTTACTTAGGCCAGACCCAACAACTAAATAAAATAACTAAATTAAATCCCACTTTCCATCACTTAGAATCCTCTAGGAGCTTATGCAAGACTATAAAAGTTAGGGCTGATCACAAGATTGGTATCCTTCACTTTTGTGGAATTTGTCATGGATTGCTAGGATGTCATCTTGCACATGTTTATTGGACTCACTCAATCCATGTTCAATTATCCAGGGAAGTTCATGTGAGAGTTTGGCCTTTCTGCTTCACCTTGTACACATGGTCATCAGGTGTAAATATTGACCATGTGAAGGAACAACAACGAATTAATTGAAAACAAGAAGAATTTGTAGAGGGGATCAATCATTCATAAATGGATAGGAGGAATCAATATGCACTAATTACTCATGATTATTTTCGTTTACTTGCTCAAATTTCTTTTCAGTTTCTGCATAGTGAGGGGAAGGGAAGTGCACCAACGTGAATCATAAGAGTTATGGATGTTCCTTCACATATGAACTAAGATATGCATATCGTAATGTATCGTGTATTGTAAGATACATTGCATAAATAAATATAAAGATATTAAATCATGTATTACATATTTAAACATATAAAACTTAAGCAAGCTATTACCTATTTTCTATCCATTCATTCACATCACTTGTACAAGGATGATACATCCCTGCACATCACTTGTACAAGGATGATACATCCCTGCACATCACTTGTACATCCCTTCATCCTATGCATCTTAAGACCCTGCTTCATCCTATGCATCTTAAGACATGTATGTACTGTACTAATGAGGCTTAGATATGGTACATATTGAGTATCTTATCATGCATATTGTCATACAGTGATAACTAGCGCACAACCGATCATTGAGATTTCAACTATGCATGCCCATTACATTTTTTTTCACAAAATCCTCTCATCGTGCAAGAGCTTCATCCCAATCAGCCCTTTGGGATTTCAATTGTCAAATGTGGATGATGAACTTGAACAAAGCATACTCCTTCATAGTGTGACTTGTGGTTGCATAAGATATAGGTTTGGAGGATGACATATAACAAGAAAACGTGATGCTTATACACATTATTCATTGTTCTAGGTGCCATGCAAAATCCTCGGGACTCCTTCGCTTTAGGCACCCAACGAGATCGTGGTTGAAAGACACAAATTTTTAAAGATTTGTATTTGGATCATGTCAGCAAATCCAACAAGCTGAATCACACGTGACTTGTGGTGTTATGACATATTTGTAAAGGAAACACGACTTTTCACATCTTTTTAAGTTGATTTCTGATAGCTTATCCAAATTAACCTGATGCAAGAATCTTCTGACTACTTTCCCTTGAGGGCTTGATTATTTTCCCTCAACACTCCCGACACTCTTGCATCATGATAATTCTCGGCCCCAACTCCGATCCTTTCTCCTTCTGTCTTTCATTGGCAAAGAGTTATCCTTGCCTCCCTAAAGGAGTATAATGTTTTCCAACGACTACTATAAATTTCTGTAGCCTATCAAAAGCATGGAAAGGGACATGCATATTGTATGATTTGAGTAAGGTCACGTTATGTGATTAGTGTAGTGTCTGCTTCCATTTTAATGTCAAAATAAGTAAATTTTCAAAATTCTGATTAATGCACATTATATGTAGTGGACGTCCTGCGTGGGAGGAAGGTAAACATAGTTTGTCTCTAAGAGACAGTGAAAGGGGAACAAGGCTAAAGATTTAGGATGAGGGTTCAAACTCTTCTATTCTGGTAAAGATGAAACTAGGAACGAGGTGAGAATAATGGTAGATAAAGTTTTTAAGGATGCAGTAGTCGATGTTAGGTTTGGGGATAGAATCATAAGTATTAAATTAGTTTTAGACCTAGAGATAGTGCATGTTATTAGTGCGTATGCACCCCAAGTGGGTTTAAACGAGGAGACTAAGAAAGGTTTTTGAGACTGTTTAGAGGAGTTACTTATTGGGATTCCCTCTTCCGATAGAGTTTTCCTAGGCGGGGATTTGAATGGCCATGTCGGTGAGGATAGAGTTGGGTATGAGAGGGTACATGGAGGTCAAGGCTTGGGGGACCAAAACACTATGGGAATTTCTATTCTAGATTTTGCTTTAGCTAAGGATTTTGGGATCGTGAATACTTTTTATAAGAAAAGAGGAATATCACTTGGTGACCTTTGCGAGTGGGCGCAATAAAAGTCAAATTGATTATTTTCTTGTTAGGAGACACAATTTAGGTAAGTGTAAAAATTGTAGGGTTATACCAGGGGAGTGTCTGACAAACCAACGATTTCAGAGAATCAATTAATGAAAACTTTGGGAGAGGGTAACAGAACGAAGACTTAGGAGTTTAACCACGGTTTCAGAGAATCAATTTGGATTTATGTCGGGTAGGTCTACTACGGAGGCCATCTTCCTGCTTAGGTAAATTATAGAAAAATATCGAGAGGAACATGAGAGTTTGCATATGGTTTTTATTGATTTGCAGAAAGCTTACGATAGGGTTCCCAGAGAGTTAATTTGGTGGGTGCTTGAAAGGAAGAAAGTGTCTCCATGTTAAGTCGATATCATTAAGGATATGTATGAAGGGGCTGTAACAAGTGTTCGCTTAGTGGGTGAGATGTCCAATGAATTTTTGTGTCAGTAGGACTACATCAAGGGTCAGCCTTAAGTCCATATCTCTTTGTTTTGGTCATGGATGAGTTGACAAAACATCTGCAAGAAGATGCACCTTGGTGCATGTTATTTGCTGATGATATTGTCTTAATTGATGAGACTAGTGAAAGTTTAGGTCAGAAATTAGATAGGTGGCGGGAGGCTTCAGAGAGTAAGGGTTTTAAAATTAGTCGTTCGAAGACGAAGTATCTAGTGTGCAACTTTGGTTGTGAATCACGAGGGAGGAGTAATGCAATTGAGATCGAAGGTGTGGAGGTCCCAGAGTGTGAGGCTTTTCGATATCTAGGATCTATAATTCAAAAAAATGAGGCTATTGGAGAAGATGTAGACCATAAGATTAAAGCTGGTTGGCTGAAATGGAGAATGACGTCAGGAGTATTATGCGATAGAAGGATGCCTGCAAGGCTAAAAGGGAAATGCTATAAGACAATTGTTCGACCAGCAATGCTATACGGTTCAGAATGTTGGGCTACTACGGGACAACATACGCATAAGATGACAGTAGCAGAAATGCGTATGTTAAGGTGAATGTGTGGTAAAATCCGTAAGGATAAAATTAGGAATGAAAAAATTAGGAGACACTTAGGTATAGCGCCCATAGAGGACAAAATTAGAGAAAGACGTTTAACTTGGTTACCAAGCACGACGCCAATTAGAAAATGTCTAGATTGGCAAGTTAATGGAGGGTGTAGACCGAGGGGACGACCGTTGAAAACTTGGCTGAAGGCGGTGAATGAAGACATCATTGAGCTTGGATTAGGCGAGGATATGTGGGAAGACCGCATTGCTTGGAGAACCAAAATCCATGTAGCCGACCCCAAAAATATCGGAATGGGCTTTGATGATGATTTTTCTCTCTATCTAACCTCTTCACACCCTATTGTAAATATTGATGCTGTTAGAACAAAATTTTAAAAAATAACATTAATTTTTCTCGTTTATTTATAACATATTGTCATTTTAAAAGCGATTAATCGGTAACTCGGAGAGAAATCGTCAATTCTCGCCGATTAATCGGCCAAAGACTAGTCAAACGATTAATTTCAAAAATCGTAAGGCTCTACTAGTTAGAAGAGATTAATTGGGGATTGATCACCAATTATTTAACATAGTGCACGTTCATAACCGATCTATGAGTTTACTTGTTTAACTTTATATCATGAATCATAAGCTTTTTAGTGATACTGCATAATTATTATGTAGAATTTATTGCTTTAACTTAAACTTGAATTTAATTGTATAGGCTGTCTTTATTCCACTTTCTTTTTGAAGTATAATAATTAAACCCGACTTCTTCTTTTTTCAGCTTATTTATGTTGGAATTATCAGGGCTTCGCTTTGGTGCAATTGGGGAATGTTGCTTGGTATTTTTATTTCTACCAGTATCAAGGGGGTCCTTTCTTCTTCGCCTTATAGATATTCCCTTTGAGCATGCTACTAGATATCACGTGTGGTTAGGACACCTGACGATGGCACTCTTTACCTTGCATGGACTATTCTATCTGGTGGCATGGGCAATGCAACACCAACTAATACATGAAGTGAGTTTATGGTAGCTTTCCACATGATTGAACTAGTCCTCTAATTTCTATACTTTATTTTTGTTTCTGATATTCGTCTATTCATCAGTATTTCTTTATTTGTTTATTATGGTTATTCCTGATTTTAATTATATGAAGAGAACACTCTAGAGGGGTTGGGTTTCAAAGACCCCAACCAACACAGTTGCAATGCAAAATAAAGTATAAGGAGGGACATGATAAACCTTACCCCGATAATGCATCTTAAATGAACTTCTAATCCATTTAGCATTCTGATTTAACAATGTGAGAGAAACAAAGAAAGGAAACAAAACTTGTAGGCTGTAGCAGCGATTGCAACGTAGAACCTTGATGATATCTCATATAGGTGTACCCATCATGGAAGGTCACGCACTTCCCATGGTGGCATGCTTTCTGTGGTGCTTGAGTTATTATTGTTATTATTGGCCAATACAACTTTAGAAAGAAAATGAGAATTGTTACTAAATAAAGTATGATTTTTTTGGCATTTGGTGTTGGCCAGAACCCAACTTAAGGGTTCAACATCTGAAAGTTTTTGTTCATTCGGATGTACTGCTATTCTCACACTAAACTCTCTTTTAGTGTGATTGTTTGTTTTTCTCTCCTTATAGCTTGTCTTTCAGATAGTTTTGGATCTTTTAAAGAAAAAATGCTCTGCTCATTTGAACATTCCCAAGAATAGATGAGAAGAATGGAGCAGTCTCTATCAAGTCCGGCAAAGTATCAAACCCAAGTAACCGAATTGTAATTATTAAAATGGACTAAAAGAATCATAGTCTTCTACTTTTTATTTCAAACCTTAAACTTTTTCATGTACTTATTTTTTTCCTTGAATTATTTTCATTTCCAACCTTGAATCGCTTGATGTAAATATTAATATGGACTAAATAAGAGCAAAATACTTTACGTTGCAGCCACATTTTTTACAGTTTTGCACCAGACCCCTCAAATCTCAGAGACAGCCCTGTGTTAGGATTGTGTAAATATGTAGCTAATTGTTAGTTGTTTTGCCCATGATGCAGATGTTGCAGTGGCAAAAGACCGGTATTGCCAATCTTGCAGGGGTGATCAGTCTTTCAGCAGGTCTGTTGATGTGGGTGACGTCACTCAATCCTGTGAGGAAGCAGTATTTTGAGCTGTTCTTCTACACACACCAACTGTATGTAGTGTTTTTGGTCTTCTTCGCCTTTCATGTGGGGGATTATATTTTTAGCATGACTGCTGGTGGCATCTTCCTTTTCCTACTTGATCGTTTTATGAGATTCTGCCAATCTCGAAGGACCGTTAATGTTATTTCAGCTAAATGCCTGCCTTGCGGAACAGTAGAACTGGTCATCTCAAAACCTAAAGGTGCGTAGCTCTTCTGTAGCAAGCATTCTTCTTACTTCTATCAATGCTTTTCCCCCTTAACTGACAAGTTTCAGAATGCAGACCTGCGGTACAATGCTCTCAGTTTTATTTTCCTTCAAGTACGAGAATTATCTTGGCTGCAGTGGCATCCTTTTAGTGTTTCTTCCAGTCCTTTGGATGGTAAAAATCATATTTCCATCCTCATAAAGGAACTTGGGGAATGGACAAAGAATCTGAGAGATAGCATCTCAATCTCCCCAGAGGATCCTAAACCTCTAACAGCTTCTGTTGAGGGGCCATATGGGCATGAGTCCCCATACCATTTGACGTAGGTCCTCTTCCTTTAGTTACTTTATAGATACTTTAAGGTGCAAAATATAACGAACTTACTCAATGTTGTTCTTTGAATTTCACGAATTGCCAAGGCGTACATGATGTTACAGGATAAATTGGGCTAAGAGCATATATTCATTTTTGGATGCTTAAAGTGAAGATTCAGAGGCAAAATACCAAAATAAGCTCTCATGACATTTACCTTTAGCCGCAGGTATCCTATAACAGATGTCATCACAGTGAACAAGCCAAAACACGGTATTCTTGTAGAGGGGAAGTTCAACTTTGTAGGCCCCACCCTCTTTGAACAAACTAAATTTAACTAAGTTATTCCTACTTCAGTTTGCAGTGTAATAAAACCATTGTTAGTACTAGAATAGGTTGGTACTGAATTTAATATCAATCATTTCCTTCCTTAAATAGCCATTTGAAAATGTTCTTGAAGTGATTTGAAACTTGTTCACTAGAATTTCCTTGGTTCAAGTTTCATTAGGAACTACTTATTCCATGCTATAACTCATTGACTTGGCATGCAATTTCGTTGATTATTTTAGGTACAAAAACCTGATTCTGGTGGCTGGAGGCATTGGCATCTCACCTTTCTTAGCCATATTGAGAGATATTCTCCACCGCATTAAAGAGAGAGAACCTTGTTTACCAGAAAAAGTTTTACTTATTTGGGCTGTAAAGACATCAAAAGAGCTTCCTCTTCTTTCTCCATCTGATTTGGAGTCGATCTGTCCATTCTTTACTGACAAGCTGCTTCTGGAGATTCAAACTTATGTGACACGAGAATCAGACCCTCCACTGGAAGATTGCGTGAGATTTTCTTTAGTTTGATTAGTCAATTGAATCCTATTTTGAAAACTAGAAACAACTTGTTACATCATGTCATCATCTTTTCTTTTCATTTTTTTTCAAATGCAGGAAGATGGTAAAGTTTGCAAGATCATGGACTGTGGTTACTTACGTAATGCCAAAAGCAATTCAATGTCTAGTCTGGTTGGCACCGGGAATAATATATGGTCCGGAGTTTATGTTATCTCATCGACAGTGGGCTTTATTATAATTCTGGCTTTGACGGATCAATTCTACATAAATCCTTTTGGAATATCTGCTTGGTGGTTCAAAGCACTTCTATTTATGGCATGCATGATTGCAAGTGTGGTAATCTTTGGTGGTCTTGTGTTGGTTTGTTGGGCCTTTTGGGAAAAAAGAGTTTCAGGATACCATGAATGTATAAATGGCGATGGTGAAACAAGTGAAGAAGTGCAGTACAATGGGTCAAAACAGTCTACTGCTGCATCTAATGGAATTCTTGCTAGTTCAGTTACTGCTCAATATGGTTGCAGACCTGACTTCCAAGGTAAGATGCTACCCAAGGTCACTATTTTATTTATCAAATGGGCTATAATCATTCATCAGCTTTGATAAAACCCTACAACTCTGTGCACAGTCAGCAAAATTGCAACCCTAATTCTTAGAGCATCCACTTGATGTATCCCCCCGCCCCTAGCAACAAAATTTACATCAGACCACCCATGGTAGCTGGCAAAAAACGTGTTGAATTTGCATAAGAGTTAGTGGTTTATGTAACTTTAACAACCCATTGGTATAAATGTTGTAAAGGTATGGCGTATGGGCCTATCTCAGATGGAGTACACCATCTAAGACTGTGCGGGACTTACAGTCCTCTGCCCTCCAGGCTAAAACCGAGCTCCTGTAAGTGCAATCTCAGATTGCTAATTCACTTTCAAAGGGCGCCAGGAGAGAGGTTTCTATGGGTGAACAACTTCCCCACCTGCAAGTGTGTTACCTGATGCAATTAATTTACTGATTTGCCACATCTTAGATGCTCTTAAGTCGTCCCTCTTTCTTGATGGATACCCACCTTGATCAACTTCTTGTTTTTTTGAATTAGACTTTCCTAAGTGGAACCAGTGTTCATTATGATCAGATAGCTATCATAATATGGCTCTTTTTTCAGATCCCAAAATGGGTATAATCTATTTCATTGGTTTATATATAAAGGAAATGCCAACATTTGTTTAAAATCTGGTCATGATTTTTGTTTGTGCTTCTATCACAACTCAGCGATTATTTTATAACTTAAGGAGAGACCACTTTCAAGTTGCTACATGTTACTTGTTAGGCATATTGAGGTTTGCATAGCAACTCAATTTGCATGGTAAAACTGCTATGCAAACTGAACAGTACTGTTAAATTTGTACAACAAGACTGGGCGGTCCTGTGTGTACAAGTCATTGGTATGCAAGTCATTTACCCCAAAATTCTGATTCAAATTATGTGATTATTTTGAGTTGCAAATTATGATTTGATATACTAACCAATTGTGCACATTCTAATGTCCTTCCACAAGGCATAAAAAACACTTGTTTTATGATCATTGTATATTGTTGCTGATGACCCATTAGGCCACAATTGGTTTAGGATAGTCATGGGATGTTCATTTTACTTTGAGAGCGAATTATATCACAGTAACCACTGATCCCTTTCTCTTTCCTTAAAAATCTGAAGAATATCAGATTGCTAACTGTTTCTGTTCATGGATCCTCCGAAATATTGTCCATAAAAATCTAGCCTAGGAGCTCCACTCCTCTTGTCATTCAAGCTTTAATTTTTACTCTTTCATATTTAAGTTTTTTTGTTGATGTTGTGTTTCTGTTTCCGTTTCTCCAGAAATTTTCAGCTCCATTTCTGAGCGCTGGGGTCATGTTGATGTGGGTGTCATTGTTTGTGGCCCTCCAACTCTTCAATCAAGTGTTGCCAAGGAATGTCGGTCGCAGAACCTTAGGGGAAGAAAGAACCAGGCAGTCTTTCATTTCAACAGCCACAGTTTCGATCTATAGCCCTTGTCCAACTGCAAAAGTTCCCCTTTTGAAATCACTTGAAGAATATGATCTAACTTGGTTGTAGCATTCTGAAGTGAATATGTACCTATGCATCAATTTTTATCATTATTCGCAGAGGCATACATTTATGCAATAGTATTGTTAAATGAGATTAGCTGTAAATATTTACTATAGATTTCACTCTATATTTGCAGTATTGGGCTCTAGAAATCTTCTGAGGGTGTTTTTTTTTTATTAGTTGTTGCAAGTTCTCCCCTTTCATCTAGCAAAGTGATTCTTCATTAGCTCCATCAAAGCTAGAATTCTTTGAGTTGTTAATCATCAACTCTGAAGCGAGGTATTAGCGATCCGTCAGTGGATATTTTGCCAAAAATCACAACTCAAACTATACAATTCACAATTGCAATCACAGAATGTGGCTGTTGGGAAGTAATATCTTGAACATTAATAATTAGTGTCGGCGAGAAGAGGGAGCAATTAAGTTAAACAGCTTGACTATGAAACAAAAAGAATACCACAAGATTAAGACAAAAACAGAAAATTATATATCCATCTCCCATGCTTCCCTACCAACCATTTTATATCATATATTCCCTTTTCCTGGTTGGTTCTCCAAAAAAAAAAAAAAAAAAATTGTTGATTTTTCTGTCTCTCTCGGCCAGTTCACATGCATCAACAACAACTGTGAACCAGACCAACAACAACTAGTTGCAAACAATTGTAATTGTAATTGCAATTGCAATTGCAATTGCAATTTGCCTGGCTTTGAAGCAAAGCACACTTTCTAGCTATCACGGACACTGTAGATCAACAAATAAAATAGATAAATGTAATGTATGGTTTGTGCACTAGTTGAAGATAATAGCAAATTAAATAAGAAAGACTCCAGGCTGGGGTCCCTTGACTTATTATACAAATAGACTCTGACTAATTGGAAGGACCCCACCATTCATTCATTTACAGCTAAACTCCCATTTTGATTTTATTCTAATTTGGATCTGTTTTGAAATTCTAATTGTCGAGGAGACCAGCGAGGAAACGCGTGAGGGTGAGGTGTCGAACCCTCCATCCCCCTACCTCGCGCGTTTCATCGCTAGTTTCCTCACCAATTAGACATTCCCGTCAAGAATATCAATTCACCCAAATTGAAGTGAATGACTAGCCCACATTATTAACTCCGCGTCCCCATTCTTGCTTCTCCTAAATCTTAATCAATACTGAGTATACCTTATAGCAGCATCCACAAGAAGCTTGATCTATATATAGGTGACTGGCAACTGTCAAGTGTTATAGTGTTAATTAGTAAAAGTTGAGGTTTTTTTAGAAATAAAATTTACATAAATTAAAACATTTTTTAAAAATGACTATACCTATTGGTTATTTAGAATTTCATAATAATAAAAAAGACGGAAAATTGTAATCTTTGAAAACAAAGTATTATTGAGATTTTATCTTTTTCTACCTGAAATTAGTTAGAAACACTTGACTTAAAAACACATAAGGCAATTTAGATGTTAAAGTCCATGTAATAATCAACCATTCTAGTCGGTTATATTTGCTATTCTTTTTTACACTTCTACCTCTTTTACAGATATTGTTTATGGTTTGTTTTTAAAGAGAATTGATAAAAAATATAAAAATACCAAAAAAAATTCAAAAAATACTAGCAAAAATGACTGGACAAACTTACTCTATAATAATAACTAACACATGAAATGCACTGCCAAATTTTGTCAAAGGTATGCTAATGCAAGTAAGTTATTGAACCGCCCATCACATGAAATGAAACGTATGTATTTTGTTGTTCAAAGACATACTAGGATGTTTGTAAAAACTTAACAAGCATGTGCATTTAGTGTGAGGGATAAAGTAAGTGTGAGAGATAGATGGGGTGCCCAAAATTCTCTAGACCTCAAAAACTGTGTTTAATATACGGCGATAAGTTTAGGTTTAATCGCACTCTGGTCACGAATGATGAATCGTGTATCTAAGTTAAAACAAGAATTAAGTGATGATGTAGTTATGAATCTGCTAAAATAATAATTAGTTAGTAGTATTATATTAAGGTGAAAGAGTAAAATTATAAAATAAGAATTAGGTGATAGTAATGTTTTTAATATAACGGGAGAAATAGATGGGTTGGGGAGAGAGAGAGAGAGACTGAGAGAGAGAGAGTATCCTTGTTTTATTAGCTCAGCTGGTTGATTTTGGTTTTTGGTGGCGAGCGAGCGAGAGTGTGTGAGTGTGACGGTGTGTCGGTGCGTGAAAAGACTGAAAACGAGTGAGAGCACCCAAAAAAAAACAAAAGAGCGAAAAAGCGAAACGGGTGTGCAACCCTCCATCCACTCGAGATGCGCGATGACACAAATCTCGAGGAGGGAGGGTACTTTCTCGGACATTAAGAAAAAAACAACACAAATCAGGTAAAAAGGGGGAGGGAGTCCTTCCCTTCCCATCAGATCTGGAAGGATACAATACACTAGAGAGAGTCTCTCTCTTCACACCACACACCATTAACCCCAGAAAGAAAGAAAGAAGGAAAGGGGAAAAGAAAGCAAGAGAGTCCTTTGATTCCAAGCAAGCTCATTCTTAGCTCTCTCCCCATCCATTTTTTTCCTCAAATCACTAATTCCCAACAATCCCATCTTTCTTACCTCCCCTCAATTCTTATAATCTTCATTTGCAGCAGCAGCAGCAGCAGCAGCAGCAGCAGCAGCAAAATAGGTTGCTAGCTGTTGGGAAATGTTATGGGCTCTCTCTCACTAGGAATAGTAATAGCAACGCCAATAGCTAGCGTGGGTGTGGGTGTTGCTTGATTAGCTTGCTTGCTTCTTGTTTCTCCTACTTACAATTTAAGAAACAAGAAGAATAAGAAGTAAGATGAGTATGTACGGGCGAGACCCATGGGGAGGCCCATTGGAGATCAACACAGCTGATTCATCAGCTGCAACAGACGACGATCGAAGCCGCAACCTTAACGATTTCGACAGAGCGGCTCTATCAAGACCACTAGACGAGACTCAACAAAGCTGGCTACTTGGTCCAATGGAGACTCATAAGAAGAAGAAATATGTAGATCTCGGTTGCATCATTGTAAGTCGCAAGATCTTCCTATGGACACTCGGTACCATTCTTGCAGCTGCTCTCCTCGCTGGTCTCATCACTCTCATCGTCAAGACTATCCCTCGTCACCACTCTGGTCCTCCTCCAGCTGACAATTACACTCTTGCCCTTCGTGCCGCTCTCAAATTCTTCGATGCCCAAAGATGTATGTATCATCTATCTATCTATCTTTTTGTTGTAACGTAATTTTCAGATTTGATCTGATCTGTTTATATGATACAAACAGCTGGACCTCTGCCGAAGCAAGTGCGGAGTAATATAACATGGAGGGGTAATTCTGGAATGAAGGATGGGATATCAGATCCAGCAGTGAGGAAGAATCTAGTGGGTGGATTCTATGATGCCGGAGATGCCATCAAATTCAATTTCCCATCTTCATTTGCAATGACTATGTTGAGTTGGAGTGTGATTGAGTACAGTGCTAAGTATAAAGCTGCTGGAGAGCTCGATCATGTCAAGCAAACTATCAAATGGGGAGCTGATTATCTACTTAAGACCTTCAACAATTCCGCTGATACCATTGACCGTGTGGTCGCACAGGTCTGCTTTTCCTACCATCATCCATTCCATTATTACCACTTACTAGTTACATGCTCCATGCTTAGATCCATTGAAAATACTTGCTAAATTACATATCAAGTGTTTGCCCAAATTGATCACAATGGTTGGTTGGTTGGATTCCTAAGTTGGAACTACAATTCTATGAATCTAATCTAATCTGTACAGTATACAAGGCAAACCTCAATGCTACATCAGTGTTGGATTCCATACCAACACTATATAATGCTTTAAGAATAAATTGTAAATATTTCAGAACCTACGATTCCTGAAAACTCTTGCTATTGAAGATCCTGGTGCAATTAACACCATAAAGGTGAATTGTTTGATTAGCATGCATCTTGTTACAAAATTATGTCCTTAACATCATGTTACTTGCAAATACAAAATACATATGGATGGAAGTTCATTTCCATCATCAAATCATCATCGTCGACTATATCCAAAATTTTTACTGGTTCAATTGATCATAGTTTCTTCATGGCACAAGACTTCTTATATTGCTAATTCACTTGAGAAATTACTCAAGTTTAATATTTTTTGTTGCCTTGCAGGTTGGTGTGGGTGACACCTCAGAAGGAAAAAATAGTCCTAATGACCACTACTGTTGGGTGCGCCCTGAAGATATTGACTACCCGCGTCCTGTTTATGAATGCCATAGTTGTTCAGATCTGGCTGCTGAAATGTCTGCTGCCTTGGCTGCTGCATCCATTGTGTTCAAAGACAGTAAAACGTACTCACAGAAGCTAGTCCATGGAGCCAAAACCCTCTTTAAGTTTTCAAGGGATCAACGTGGTCGATACAGTCCAGGGGGCTCAGACCCTTCCATTTTCTACAATTCAACTGGTTACTGGGATGAGTTTCTATGGGGCGGAGCATGGTTGTATTATGCTACTGGAAATTCATCCTATCTTCAGTTGGCTACAACCAAAGGTCTTGCCAAACATGCTGGTGCCTTTTGGGGTGGCCCTGATTACGGCGTTTTCAGCTGGGACAACAAGCTTACTGGCGCTCAAGTGAGTTAACACTAACACTTCACACCTCACTTATCAATTTGAAGCTGCACACCATTTCAATTCTAGAATGGGGGTTCGACTAAATTCAATATAAACTTTGAAATTTGCTAGTCAGGCTCAGGGTTGAAGAAGCTCGGTTCTGAGACATAAGATCTGTTTAGGGGCTTAGGCCCTGACGATATGCTCACTATTTTGTTTGCTTTTCAATGCATTCAATTGTAATATTTATCATCGGCATTTTCATGACCTCAGTAAACTTTTTACTGCCATATATTGGTGTTCAGACCTTGGCCTTTCATGCTCTGCCGGTCTGTTTTTGAGCTCTGTTATGTCTACCATAACATGTTTGAACTTTCAACTTGAGCCTTCAAGATATGCTCCTTGTTCATTATTAATATGCCACTTCCTTATTTGCTTTCAGGTTCTTCTGAGTAGATTAAGACTCTTCCTGAGTCCTGGATATCCTTATGAAGATATGTTGAGCACTTTCCATAACCAGACTAGCATTATCATGTGCTCCTACTTGCCAGTTTTCACTAGCTTCAATCGAACCAAAGGTACGGCCATCTCTTTGTATCTCATTCCATTGCAGCTAATCATAACACATGTAAATGTTAAATTTCCAAAATAAATGTAAACATATGCAACACATATTTCATTTTTTCTTCTTTTGGGGGATTTCTTGCAGGAGGTTTGATACAACTGAACCATGGTAGGCCACAGCCCCTGCAATACGTTGTTAATGCAGCTTTTCTAGCTACTCTATATAGCGATTATCTTGAAGCCGCAGATACACCAGGATGGTATTGTGGACCCAATTTCTTTCCAACTAAAGCCCTGCGGCAGTTCGCCAAGACCCAGGTAGGTCCTGTTGAGAAATCAGTAAATATACTATTGTTGTTCATAATATGGTGTATAAAAAAGCACAATCTGATACATGGGAAATTAAACTGTGGCTGGCATATGGCAGATTGATTATATCCTTGGCAAGAATCCTAGGAAGATGAGCTATCTTGTTGGTTTTGGTCATCATTACCCAAAGCACGTGCACCATAGGGGAGCATCAATTCCGAAGAATAGAATTAGGTACAATTGTAAAGGAGGATGGAAGTGGAGAGACAGTCCGAAGCCAAATCCCAACACACTTGTAGGTGCTATGGTTGCCGGGCCTGACAAGCATGACGGATTCCGTGATGTTCGTTCCAACTACAATTACACTGAGCCAACTCTCGCAGGAAATGCAGGGTTGGTAGCTGCACTTGTAGCTTTGTCCGGTGACGAGTCTACTGGAATCGACAAGAACACAATTTTCTCAGCCGTGCCACCCATGTTTCCAACTGCACCCCCACCACCTGCCCCATGGAAACCTTGATAAAGAAGAGAAATGCTCTTCTCTTTGTCAATCCCAAGCTGCGCTGTTGTAGATGATTGTGCTGAGATTTTGTTTTTATGGCTGTAAAAGCTAAACGTAGAAGAAGCTTGCAGCAGCAGGGGCATTAACATAGTGAAATGCAATGCATTGGAATGGATTGGGGTGCATGTGTGGTCTCGCCTATCCTATTGTTTTCTTTGTGTTTGCAGCGATGCATATGTATGTATTTGGAACATAGAATACCATTATTCATTTTCTATACTGGACTTTGACAATTGTAACTTGTAGTCACTGTATTTTGATGTTGTGAACATATATATGGTAAGACCCCCAGCGTATTCCCCCCCCCTCCCCCCCCCCCCCTCCCTTTTTGGTCCGATGTTGTGGGTTGAAGGGCAAAACACAACCCAAAACAGAAAACAAGTACAGAGGTTCATTGATGGGTACGATATTTTGCTTTGCTAATTGTCATCGAGCTTTAAGCTTCATTGTTGTCACACTCAGCCAGGGGTAGATCCATGCTTTGGTTAGAGCATCTCCAAGGTAAAAGTTAAAATGGGGGATCAACTATTCATCATTTTAGGGCTGAACAAAAAATCGATTAAACCGATTGAACTGATTGGTTCGGTTTAAATTCCGTTCGGATCGGTTTCGGTTTTAAAAAATTCAAAATCGAAGTGGCCGGTTCGGTTTTCGATTTCTATGTGATTTTAACCGATCAAATCGAACCGACCAAATATATATAATAAATAATATATATTTTATATATAAATAATACAATATGTTTAAAATAGTCGGTCGGTTCGATTTTAGTCGGTTCGGTTTGGTTACGATTTGCATAAATTAGAATCGGTTCGGTTTCGGATCGGTTTTGTTAATGGTCGGTTCGGATTCGGTTTGAAAATTTTAAAACCAACCTAAGTCGGTTCAGTTCACGGTTTAGGTGAAAAACCGAACCGTCGGTTAGATTTTCAACCCTACCTCATTTTAACCAAAAGCTAAATTTAGGAGTTCTCATATTTCTTCATCACTCCAATCATATCCCTTATTTTAATTTTTTCATCATTATTTAAATACATCTTCCACTTTTTTATCCCCCTATTTCTTTTGTTTTGTATTTTTTTATTTGTTTTTAATTTGAAAATTAAAGATTTGAAATATTTTAATGATATTTTAAATTTTAGGGGATGATTGATTGTCCCTAAATTTAGGGAGAAGTTGAATGTGAAGTTAAAATGATGAATGGTTTAGGGATCCATTTGAGCATGCAATTTCTCACATGAGACCCCTAAAATAGCTTTTGAATCTATTGGAGATGCTCTTAAAGGGGATCAATAACTTTTAAAAGAAATCCACTAAAGTAGTCATATTTTGTATATTGCCCCTCTTTAAAATTTGAGGTTACCCCTCTCCTTCATAATGACAATTTTCACTACAACATCTCCTTATCCCTCCCCTTCCCCACATTGTCCTCACCCTTTCCATTCTCCACCTCCTCTGTGATTCCAGTTCGTCAGTCCGCCACCCTCTAACCCCTTCTCTTCTTCTCTTTGTGTCAATGATTTTAATTCCCACATGACAATCCACCACCTTATCTATGATGGAGAGACGAAAGAAGCTAAAATCTATGAAGCTCTGTGTAATTCTAGGGTTTCTATTCAACTTCATCGGCCATCTCAGTGAAGGTGTTTGATCTTGTAGGTACTCCCCCTTTCTTATTGTCTTCAATATTTCAGTGTTTGAAATATGGGTTCGACTTTTCTAGGTGTGTTTCAACTGATTTTTGCTTCAATTGGAAGTCTCTACTTCACAAACCCATCAAAACCAAGAACGAGTTGATAAAAAAATAATGAAATTTTGTTGTTTTACTGTTGGATTTGTTCTAAATTTAGAGTTTCTAATAATTTGGAACAATGGGGTTGTGAATTGTTTATTTAAGATTGAACTTTAGTTTTTTTTATACAAGTAGGAGCAACCACATTGCAATAGTGTTGATTTTGCGTGCCCATTGAAGTTATTTTGATTAACTTTCTCTTGGAAGTGTAGGTGCGGGGGATTATATAAAATGGGTTGACATCAACAACCACTTAATGAAGGAATTAAGCTTTGTGTATTTGATTTGAAAAGGGGACAACATGAAAGGGAGGAGTCTGAGAAGATATTGTTTTTCTACCTTGCAAATTGCTAAGAAGACCTTGCAAAAACGAGAAAACCCTTATAAGAAGAGAATGAAGTCATGCTAGAGTTGATGCAAATACTAACAAATGATTATTTTCTCTTTAAAAGACCATATCAATTAAGGCTTCTCCAGAGATATCATCTTTTTAGAACAATTTCAAGTAAAATTTTCTCATTGAGTATTTGCTATAGTTGTTTTAAGTGTCGATGACACAAAGTAGTACTTTTGTACTAATTTTCACTACTTTGTGTACTAATTTTCATTTCATTGTTATATTTGTGACTCTAAAAAATTTAGTATTTATTTAATGTTTAACAGTAATAATTTGGAGTGGATTAATCACAAAAACAACGTCTGGACTTCTAGATCGGCTATTTTCTCAAGTTCTTGGTATTCTTTAAGGTTCATTCTCTTTCATGTGTTATTTACATTATAAATTTTTTGTTTTAATTATATTTATCTATTTACTTTAATAATTAAATTATCTATGATTTATATTCTCCCCCCCCCCCCGCTTGTTTGCAATCCTGACTCCACCCCTGCACCGAGCTACAATATTCTTCATGATGTGCCAACCACATATCAAGTGTCTGTGTGCATTTGGAAATACTCTCTATCGCATTCATCAGTGCTAACTTTCTGCCCGTAGCTATTTGTGATCTTCTTACAAAGACCCTCACGCTCATTATTGATTCTTTGCACCAACATTTCGATGGTTCTGTCCTGGAAAATTTGCACCATTTTTGGTTTTAGTTTGATTTCAGACATATCTCTCTCCAATCTATTGCAAAATGGACGCCTAGAATCCTGTGGTAATGGTTGTGAATATCACATACCACATGAAGACAACGTGTAAATCGACAAGTTTAATTAGCTAGATTGTAAATCTTTGTTTTGTTATTCAGCTTTAGTCTTCATTGGGTACATCGTTGTCCCCACCAAAAGTCGTCTATTTCTATTTAGAACTTCATTTCCAAGTGATGTGAAGCTTATAAACAGGTCTCGCGCATTCTACGGTTTGCTAATTCTTACAGAAATAATCTGAAAACTCTAAAGTCTCAAAAGCTCATCGTTGTTAAAATACTAAAACAGAAGCATCCTCATTTTCAGTCACCAGCATATCCTTTACTCAAATTCTCTATTGGTATTTTAGCACATGATAGCAGAATGTATAACAAAAAAGAAGAAATTCTTGTAACATGGGATAAATGTGAATGTAAAGCCGATCCCAAATTGCACCGTAAAATAATAATAAAAAGCAGATTCCAAATTGCATATTAAAATAAATGCTTACGCATCTCAAGGCAAACACAAACAGCATTAAGGGGATATACATGGAAAACACTTGACATTGACAAAAGCGAGGTGCTATTTTATAGCGAATATATGCACAGCAAATTCTCTCCTCTACATGACTCGAGGAAATGGGTTGTTCCCAGTATAGCTTGGGGTGTAACTAACAACATCCTAACAGAACAAATGAAATGATGAGAAGTTAGAAGTTAGAACACACAAACATAACAAACAGCTTTGATAAAGTCAGTGGGGGTGAGTGAAGGCAGGACACCTAAAACAACCAAAGGGGTTGGTTTGGATTGGAGAACCACACTCCCCTTCTCTACTCAGGTAACCTGAATTCAAATCAGATCTCTCCATGGATAAAGCTGGCTCTACTAGTCTCAGATCTGTTTGCTTTATTTCTTTGTCAGTTTTTCATTGTTAGCAATCAGAAGAAGATTGTTTGATTGATTGACTGACATTATTGCTTGGATTTCGTTTGCTTTGGTTTGTTGGTTACTCTGTTTGTGTACCTTTTCTCTTCAAATATCATATCTTGGATCCTTATCCTCAACTTTCATGCCTACAAGTTAATTATGTCATTTCTTTATATTCCCAATCCAAAAAGGAAAAGAAATAAATGAATGGGGAAAAATCACTTATTTTGGAGTTTTGAATCGTTTCTCATACTTATTGTCCATCCATCCTTCACCAGGATGATGTTGATTGAAAAATTGAGTAACAACCCATCTGAGAAGGAAATCAACCATTTTTACTCTGATCATCTGAACTCTGTCCACTGTATGACCATCTTCTTAAGGAAGAAGTTGAAAGCAAGAGGAAAAACCAAATTCAAAGAATGATCGGGGTTGGGGTTGGGGTTGCTCTGATCGAAATGAGCTTTGGTGGTGTTCATGATCCTTCTCCAAACAGTTAACACACCAGTAAGAGCATCTCCAATGGAAAGCTCAACCTCGAACTCAAAAGGCCACCCATTTGAGGTTGAGGTTGAGGTTGAGGGTTGGTGTGGCTAAAAAACTATTTTAGGGGGCAAAAAACCATTTTTATACTATCCACCATTACCCTTGGATGTTGAGGGTGGGTGTGCTCCAATGGGTCATTCAATAAAAACTTTAAAAAAATGGCTTAAAAACTATTTTAGGAGACAAAAAACCGTTTTTGTACTATCCACCATTGGATGTTCAAAACAAAGATGGTCAAATTAGTCATTGGAGCTAGGCATGCAAGACAATCTTGTTTGTGCACGAGTATTTTGCATGCTTAGCTCCGGCAAAATGAACCAATCCCATACTCTTTTCTAGAGATTTTTGGGCTGAAACCTCAAACCCATTGAGGCATCCATTGGAGCATGATAATGCACCCACAAATTTGGCTTTTGAGCTTTTCCATTGGAGATGCTCTAAGGAAACATTATTAACCCCTTCAGTGAACTAAAGCCTAAATGGAAACTGGCATTAATTGATAGTTGTGAGACCAAAGCATAAAAGCCCCTCATTTAGGCTTTGGAAAGAATGCTGCCACTCTGATGTTCTTTTGGCATCAAACAGTAGGTCCTCTGACCACTTTAACTTGAATATGAAAGCTTTAGAAAGTATATCGTTTGACAAGAAAGCTTGGTGATCCAAAGCACTTTAAAAGCTAAAGTTCTTCAATCATGTTGTTATTTCATTCAGCTGGGATTATATTGTACCAGAAAATCTCTAGAGTTTTACTTTTAACCTGTGTGTTTATTAGATCATGAATACCCACCACCTTTTAGATAATGAACATTAATGAAACTATTAAAGTTTCCATACTCTTAGATCTGTTTGAGCCCTCTATCTCTGCTCTTATGAATATTGGTTGAAGTCTCCTCTGAGAACCCAAGGTTTTCTGTCAGTATCCAATCATTGCTGCAATTCCTCCCCAAGTTGCTCCGTTACCCTCAAGTGATTAGGGTCATAGACATTTGACAGAACCAACTCAAAATGATCATATCTGGAAGCAAATGAGATTGAGAGAAATTGCACCCTTGAACCCATCTCTGTTTTCTGTTTATGTCAGCATGCCAAACAAAAATTAGTCACCCTCCCCCCTCAAAAAAAAACAAAACAAATCTGCCACTGGCAGGAAGGGGATTTGAAATGTGGTTCTGCACCACAGCATAGGTCTAAAGACCAGCTCTGGACCTCTGGTACCACATGACTAAGAGTCATAATGGAGCCAGTCAAAAATCTCAATTCCACCGAGGATGGATAATTTTTGTTGAGTTAAACCCTTTCTAGCATGCATAAAACCCACAAAGTTACTTTTTGACCTCAAATCATGGGGGTTCTTAGGGGACAAGAGCTCGAGAGACCTTATATAAGCCAAGTTAGAATTCACATACCATCTTAAACAGTGTAAGAATATCTTGAGTTAGGCTATCTGCTTTCCATTTCCAAAATCTATTGAACGGTTTAGTTTTAAGGGGCATGCTACTTTTGTAGTTGTAAAACCTATTGCTGTGAAATTATAACTTTTTTTCAATAATGCTCTGAAATTAATACTAGCTATAATTTTTATTCCCTTTTTTTCAGTTGGGCACTTGCAGTCTGCTCTTCTCCATGGCGGCCACTGCCGAAGTTTGTGATGCCAACCCTCAGCTGATCGTAAGTGGCGAGCTCCGAGCTCTCCATCCGATTTTCCAGATATATGGGCGACGCCAAGTTTTCTCTGGGCCAGTGGTAACTCTCAAAGTATTTGAGGACAATGTTCTAGTGCGTGAGTTTCTGGAGGAGAAAGGGAATGGCAGAGTTCTGGTTGTTGATGGGGGTGGAAGCACACGCTGTGCAATTTTGGGAGGTAATCCTGTCCAGCAAGCTCAGAACAATGGCTGGGCTGGTATAGTGGTGAATGGCTGTATCCGAGATGTTGATGAGATCAATGGGTGTGATATTGGAGTCAGAGCTTTGGCTTCCCATCCAATGAAAGCCAATAAAAAGGGGATCGGAGAGAAACATGTGCCCATCACAATTGCTGGAACACGAGTTAGTGATGGTGAGTGGCTTTACGCAGATACTGATGGAATTCTTGTTTCCCGGATGGAGTTATCGGTATGATTATCATGTGCATGTCATGACATGGCATAGCCTTCAAAGGCACAAGTAACATTATTGTGTTTAACTGTTTTTTCTTTTGTGCAACCGAACGTTAGTTGGTTTATTTGCCCATGTACTATAACTATTTGGGCCTCTTGGTCATTTGTTGCTATGCAGTATGCTCTACTATGCCTATTCTCGGTATTAATAACAGGGGTTCAGGATTATTAGGTACTTCTTATTTAGTAAGTTTCAGTTTTATTTCAACTGAACTTGACCAGGGTTTCCAAACATAAGCAATAGTTGAATACAAAGTTCTCTTATCAGACATAGTTGCCAAGCAATGCCAGCATCCAGGCAGCTTTCCATTTTTTTCATTTGTGTTTTCATCCTTAAACTGACACCATAAGATTTTTGGATCCATGTCTGATTTCATGTTATTTACCTGGTCACAAATTGTTTAAGGTCCAAGATCATATTTTCCTTTAGGTGAATGTAGTTGTTGGTTGGAAGATTTTGGTTTTGAGCGATGAGGTGGTCCTATCTATTTCTCTATCTTCTACATTTTGAATTATCTACACTTTTCTTTTTAAGAATTTGTTAAGGTTTGCTTTAGCTTATGTTTGGTTAAGGATTGTAAGGTTGTCTGAACAATCTTGACTATTATTTGGTTATTTATGTCAGCAACTACATTATTTTTGTGTAGGTCACGATCATAAGCGCCTATACAAAAGCTGCAAAATAAATACATAAATAAATAAAAATAACGGATTTTCCCATAGCATGCATACATCATCATATATCATAAGCATTTAATACAGATTGCATTCTCACCAATGGTAGCAATGCACCCTCCTTTGGTGTGAGTAATCTATTTCTCCTCTCCTTCCATCAAGTTGTAGCTTGAGAAGGATAAGCACAATCCTGGATGTGATCTCTCTTTTATTAAAACTGGAACCTGAGGACATCAAGAAGAATTGAAGATGATGAGTATCACTTGACTGAACTCTAAAGTAGGCAGGGAACTGTATAATTCAACCAACCTTTGAAGGAGTTTCTGAATTTGGCTTGTAGTATATGCTCTTGAGAAATTTGAGTGAATCATATAATACAGGCAGATCCACCATGAAAAACATAGCTAAAATGCACCAAGTAAGGTTTCCAAAATTGTGTATATCTCCTCTGTTTTCGGATGCATCTTATCCAAGGAATAGAATTGATGAAGTTGCTTATCAACCTCGATCCAACTGCATCCAGGCGTCTTTTCCATTCCGCGATTCTTCAACATCTTCCTTACCTTCCCTACCTTATCCCAATTTCCCAACTCCCCACATATATTTGCCAACATTATGCCATAGCCTGCATTATTCTGATCTGAGTCAATCAATCTTTCGACTGCAAAGACTGCTAAATCCATACGTCGATGGATCTTACAACCATTTAGCAATGAACCCCAGACCACGTCATCAGGTTCAATTCTCATATCCTTTATCACTTGCATGGCTTCTTCAAATTTACCTGCTCTTCCAAGAAGGTCTATAACACAGCCATAGTGTTCAATCTGAGGTTCAATATAATAATCTCGAGTCATAGAGTGGAAATACTCCACACCTTGGCTGACCAATCCCCCATGAGTGCAAGCATTAAGTAAGCCAACAAATGTGACCCCATCTGGGGTCACTGCATTTGCACAATCCCTCATCTCCTCAAACATGGCAATCGCACTGTCACTCTGGCCACCAAGGGCAAGACAATTAATCATGGAGTTCCATGAAGTCAAGCTTCTCTCCTCTTCCGGTGTCTGATAAAACACGCGTTTTGCTTCCTCCAAGTTACCACATTTCCCATACATATCCACAAGAGCATTTAAAATAAACGGATTTAGCAAAACACCAAGTTCATTTCTATAGATATACCCATGGATAGCTCTCCCTAACCGAAGCATGCCACGATGCCCACACGCAGATAATACACAAACAACAGTAATATGATTAGGAGGATACTGCACCATCATTCTTGTAAACAGCGATATCGCCTCGGAGAAGAGACCATTCTGAGTGCATCCAGCAATAACAGCATTCCAAGATGGTACATCCCTTACATCAGGAGGCATCTCTTCGAAAAGCAATACCGCATTGCCCATCTGTCCAAGCTTAGCATATCCATACATCATCGTGGTCCAAGTCACCACATTCTTGTCAGAAATTTCATCAAACAATTCACGAGCAACAATGCAATCGCCCCTTTTTAAATAAGAATCAACAAGAGCCGTCTGCACCACTGGGTAGCCACCAAAACCAAATTTCAAGACATGGGTATGCAAGGTTTTAGCTTGAGACGAGCATTTTAAGACATGGGGGAAGATGTAATGGTTGGGTTGAAGAGGACGGCCTTGGCGAAGCATGTTTCGATACAATTCAAGTGACAAACTAAGGTCATTGGAGGAGGAGGAGGAGGAGTAGGCAGTGATCATGGCAGTGTAAAGATAGACATTAGGATTGGGGACTTGGTCGAAAATGTAGCGAGAATAGTGAAGGTTTGAGAGTGAGTTTATGCAGAAACGGAGGAGTTTGAAGACGAAGAAGTGGGTGTGGCCATGGCCTAGAGTTATGAGGAAGGCTTGGAGCTGCTTGAGATGGTTTAGATGACTACATCTGTCTAATGCACCCAACACATACTGGTTTATCATAGGTGGTTTGGTAATGTTGTTGATTCTATCCAATACTGAGGCCATGATCGCCTACTACTCTCTTTCTAACAATGCAACCATCTGCGCCTCTCTCTTTAGAGTAGAGAGAGAAGTTGTCTTCTGCTCTGCTAAGTTGACTGACGTTCTCTTCTGCTCTAGTCTCCCTTCCAATCCTCTGTTCGCTATAAGCACCCTACACTTGATAGGTAATGCTACTACCTACATTGGCAATTTCTATTTTCTTCCACCATGATACTTGGAAGAAAACAAAAAGAGTTTTTTAGACTCATCTGTAGTATGACAAAGCACCCAACCCTTTAATACCCACTGTAAACAATGTCATACGAAGAATTATTTCAAATGAAATATATTTATCTTCATAATACAAGAACAAAATACAAAAGTTATATGAATCTATTGACTATATGTTGTCATATATTCATCTGAAAAAACTGGGAGAAATCCCACTTTAAACCCATGAGTACATAATGGAGTTGACCGAGAATAGCCCTTTCAGCATACATTGCAAATATCTCCTCTCTTTGGGTGAAAACCGTGAGTAGTGTACATGGGGGAAGCTAAAGGATTATGCCGCTCTGCGACCAAACATAATCTAATAGACATCTCAGCAGGAGACGACAACAAAGAGAGTGTCTGGGAAAGACTCGGATTGATATTTTGAAAATCCAACAGGGATTGATTGGCAAATGAAGTCTCTGCTAGCCATTCATGTTTCGTCTCTCCACTGCAACAGCTGTAATATAAATTACAGTCTTGACCACATTTTGACTTGTTCTTTATCATATAGCAAACGTCCTGCTACTGCCTGAAAGCACTGCCTAGATTTAAAATCCACTACTGTTTATATCTTTAGCACATAAATTCTTCAAAGTCTATCAAGTCAATAAATTCATTAAAATTCACTACTGTTTGAATACCCCTAAATTTCATTGTATTGTTTAAAATCCATGATTGAATACCCCATGATTTTAATGGATTATAAAACAATCATTTAAAATCTATATTTGAATACCCCTAGATTTCATTGTATTGTTTTAAATCCTTAATTGAATACCCCTATATTTTAATGGACTTTAAAATCTTTCAGACTCTATTAAAATCCATGATTGAATACCCCCCTGTAAGTTCTCCCCACCAACTGTGAAACATCCAACCTGCTCTCTAAAATGCCATCTAATGATTCCATACCTTTCTCGCGAAATTTTCATGCAAAAATTAATAGTTCGATATTCCATTTTCTTCACCACATCCCACGCATACATGCCATCTAATTAGAACCCCCCTTTTTAACCTGCAAACTAGTTGGGAAAAGGGGAAATCAAGGTCTCAAAGTGTCTAACTACTTAAAATGAGTAGTTGACAAAAACGATACTGTAGCATTTTACTGAGCACTTTCCATTATTGTTGTTGTATACTCGTGTTCTCTGATACAGGATGGATTTTCTCTTAGTGTTATGCTGAGAGCACTCCGCGGAACAGGGATTGAGCTCAAGGTACACAGTTTTTTTTGGGACTTTATTAAGCATTGCTCATTCTGGTAGATCAAATATGAGTAGCTTTCCTATTTAGAACTCAATTTCGTTGTTCGACTTGGCCAAGGTGATTCTTATAAAAATGTGGCCCTATGTGGGGTGTCGGAAAGACAGAGCTTGTGTAAGTGAGATAGATACCTAGATGGGAGATTGTGATCCACAGAGGATTTGCCTCGAGATATTTTGATTGAGAGATTGTTATCTTTGATCTTGTGTATTCTTCTTTGTAGAAAAAGGGAAATAAGACCCATCCTCTTGAACAAATACCACTAGTTTTTCTCAGGACCAAAGGCACTCAGTCAAGAAGATCAAACAAGAAATGGAACATAGGAGATATACAGATAAATAGCATCCACATAATAGAACACCACATGCATAAAACAACAATAAAAAGAGACATAGATTTGAAGATCTATACTCTGTATTGTCCAAAAGAACGCCTTACCCACGTCTTACGGTGGTTTTAGTGGCTCAACCAAGTTCAATACGATCTTTTAAGTATAGAGTTTTAAGAAGAGAAGAAAACAGAGACATATATAAGAAAAGATGCTTATATTAAAATCTTGAAAATAACATACAATAGAGGAGACTTACTAGGATAGAGAAGCTTTACAAGAATGTACAAAAGCTCGAGAGGATAAAGACGAACGATTACAAATACTGCTAAGGGATACAATAATGATTTGGGGTTCTAAGAGAGTCTGCCCTTTTTTCCGGGACCTCCTCTTCTTTTATATGCTTGAAGAGATAAGAAGGACGAAGAGATAAGGCTCTTCGACTGTTCACCTTTTGATTGTCGGCAGGTACTGTTGAAGATGCTTCGACTGTAGCTGCATTGATTGAGTTGACTGTAGCTTCACGCGGATGCCTTTGGAAAAGAGAAATGATGTTTGTCGGGCTGTCTGGAGACTGTGGCCGAAAGCAAACTTGTTTTACTTGGTGCTGGCAGATGCTGCCTCTGAACATAATAATGGACATGGGTCCTATCTACAAATCTCGAGGGTCGAAGATGTTGTAGCAATCATCTTCATTGAGATCCACTGTTGGATCTTCTTCTTCAGCTTCATCATCTGCTTCATCTGAACAGATCTGAGACAGGGTCTCCATAAGCTGAGCTCTGGTAGGTTTTGCCATAATAGTCTTCATGAGTTGTTGTTTCAGAAGCTTGGCACTTGATGGTGATTCTGGCGGAAGGCCATCTTGAACTGGTCTGGGTGGTGTAGAAGACACCTCTTTTTTGGAGAAGAAGGCAGTTACGCCTTCCTTGGTAACCTTGGAATGGTCAAACCTTTGCCACCATTTTACTTTAAAACGACGACAGATATAAAAAGGTTTAACATTTGAAAGGGTAATTGCTAAGTCAAGTGGGGAACAAACATAATCCCAACACAAGATCCAAGCAAGATTGAAACGGATAAAGAACCAGGTTGATAAAACCTGTTGATCGACAGGAGCAGGGGGCTGGTACTTATCTTTGAAGACATTCCAACCTTCTTTTACTGGGACAGGAAGGATATCAGGAACTGGACCGAAGGAACTCCACCATACATGCTGGAACCAGAATGGTAGAAACTTTTGATTGAATTTCTTACAAAATAAAAAGAACCAAGAATGGCCACTTTGATGAGGACTAACTAAAAATGCTCGATGCTAAGCATTTATGTAATCCAAATAATTATAGGAAGAAGGAGAATAGTTCTGGGAGAACTTCTTGTGGTAACGGGGAAGTTGTCCCCAATCTGCTTCAGTCAGAATCTTGAAGATCTGACATTAATTTGGAGAAAGTGATCTTTGAATTGGAGTCACGGTGGTGAGTGACTGCAATTGAATCAGAATCAACCAAGATGAATTCATAGAATTCTCTGGTTTTTTATGGGTCTGCTTCTACAAATTGTTGGTCTGTAGAGAACAGATGATTGGAAATTGCTTGAGGGTCAGGGATCAGAGCATGAAGGCACGGTTCGATCATGCTGATGAAGTCTACATTAGACTTATTGACATAAACAAGGGGTGCCTGAGAGGGCTTTGGAAAGCTTGTCATAGACGAGCTTGATTCTGTTGGTTTTCCTAAAGGGGTGAACCTCTGGGATAATTGGATGGCATAAGAAAGAGGGGCTGGAGGCTGAGAAGCAGAAAGCTTCTTAGCATAGCTAGCTTTGGATTGAGGTTTTGCAGGAGTTCCTTGCTTTGGAGATGAGTTTTGAGAATAACTCATTTTTGAAGAAATTCTCGGGAGAGGAAGTCTGCAAGAGAGTTATCTGCTCCCTTTATATACTTGATTTCGAAATCGAAAGCGGAAATCAAACCTTGCCATCTGGCGAAAATCTGTTTGGAAACCAAATTGAGTACATCTTTAGTTAAAATATCTTTTGCAGATTGACAATCAACTTGTAATAAAAATCTTTGATTTGTTAAATCATCTTGAAATTTCATGATGCATAATACGATCGCTAAAACTTCTTTTTTGACCGTAGAATAATTTATCTGTGTAGAATTCCAAATACCAGAATGGTATCGGACCAATTGGTCATTAGAAGAGTTAGGAAGACGCTGTTTGAGGATACCACCATACCCAAGGTTAGACGCATCAGTCTCAACAATCTTGAAAGCTTGGGGATCTGAAATTCCTAAACAGGGAAGACTCTTGACTTGACTTTTGACTTGGCGGACTATTTACGAATGGGCTTCAGTCCATGGGCTTGGGTTTTTCTTAAGACGGCTATATAAGGGCTTAAGTAAAACTCGGAGGCCTTTGTAAAAATCTGCAACATAATTTAAAGATCCAAGGAATCTTTGCAATTGGGTTTTATCCCGAATTTCATCAGGAAATTTATCTGCAAATTCAATTGTTATGGAAATAGGGGTTACCATTCCATTGAAAATCTTGTGACCTAAAAATCTAACACTTGTTTGAAATAAATTGATTTTGGTAGGGGATAAAACCAATCCATTCTTTTTGATACAATTTTCAAATTGATATAAGTGTTTCCAGTGTGCTGGAATAGATTCAGAAAAGACAAGTATATCATCGATATACACAATTGTGAATTGAGAAAATTGGGACAGAATATCATTCATGATATTCTGGAACTCACTAGGAGCATTCTTAAGACCAAATGGCATTACATTCCATTCGTAATGGCCAAATGGGACATTGAAGGCGGTTTTATACCTATCTTTGGGATGAATCTGGATTTGCCAGAATCCAGACTTGAGATCAAACTTTGAAAATACACAGGCATTGTGTAATCTTTTCAGAAGATCTCTTTGATGGGGGATTGGATATCTTATCCATTGAAGAACCTGATTTAAAGGTTTATAATTGATGACTAAACGAGGACTACCTCTTTCAAGTTCTGCTGCTTTTCTGACATAGAAAGCTGCACAACTCCAAGGTGACTTGGATGGTCTAATAAGACGTTTGTCAATTAAACCTTTGATTTCTTCTTTGCAATATTCCATAAGCTCAAGATTCATTTGAATTGGTCGAGCTTTGGTAGGAATCTTGCGTTCATCAAATCCTGGTTCATAAGGAAGATGAACCACATGCTGGGATCTGAACCAGAATGCATTGGGGAGGTTGGAACAGAGTTCCTTTTGTAAATGTTTCTGATATTGAATAACTTGAGATTGGAGTTTAGGATCAAGTAGTTGATCTGCAACTCTTTTATATTCAATTTCATTTTTTAGAAAGTTTAATTGTTGTTGTTTGCAAATTAAACGATTTAAAAATGATTTCTTTGTAACTTGATTAAGTTCATAAATTTTTGGTTTAAACAAAAATGGAAATTCAAGTTTCGTTCCTAAATAGGAAGTTTGAATTCCTTGTTTAGACACAGAAAATGGAGAAATTGCATTGATAAAGGGTGTTCCCAATATCATCGTTTGTTCCATATTTCTGACAAGGAGAAAATGTTGCTTAATGCAAATTTTATCTTTGCAGATATGGGCATTTGGAAGTTTATGAAATATTTCCAAACGGGAATTGTCAGTGGTGTACAGCTTCTGCGTTGTTTTCTGGAAATATTGTGAAGGAACAATTCCTTCTTTGATGCAATTCATGTCAACACCTGAATCTATCAAAGCTATGACAGAAATAAGTGTTTGACCTTTGATGAACAAATCAATTGCTACAAACCATTTCTGGATGGTAACAGTATTTGGAATGATTTGTTTTTTATTAAGATTGTTTAAAAATTCAGCTTCTTTCTGTTTGGAAGATGAAGGGGCTTCTTCATTTTCATGTTCTGAAAAAGGCTGATATAATTGATTGTCTTGTAGTGTTTGTATTTGGAGATTAACCAAAATTTGATTTTGTTTTAAGAGATTGATATCTTTTTTGATAGTATTAACTTCATATTGTAAGTCAGATAGACTAACAGGAGATGAAGTCAATCGAGATTGATGAAATCGATTAATGATTTCCTTGTGATCATAAAATGGTTTGACATTATCAATTGTTGGACTGGGTTGAGTGATTGAAGATTTGATGTGTTGAAGATATTCAGTCTTCAAATTAGGATCATCAATTTTATCCACAAAATCTAGCAATATCTGAGATTGCTTAGAGTTGGATAACATATTGATTTTTTGTTTGGATTGACAATGGCAAGCACCAGTTGCACAATTGTTATCATGATCAGAAGAAGTGGATGAATCGGATGAATAATTGAGGTTTCCTATTTGAAACTCATCATCAGAAGATTCACTTTCTGAATTAATTAAGGTTTGTAGGAACATTTGCTTCATTGGGTTTGGAATGTCTAAGGCCTGGACCTTTTGGGCCGTTCTGCAGTTCTTTGCACAATGGCCTGGGGCTCCACATTTAAAGCATATGGGCTTTGAAGTGGATTGTTTGTTATAAGGCTTGGGCTTATGAGTCCCATGCCGTTTGGGCTTGCTATAATATTTTTCAATATTTTTAGCAGGCTTTAGGCCATAAGGTTTTTTGGATTTAAATTGTCTAGCAGGATGAGACCTGTATTTTTGTTTTGAGGTTAAAGGGCCAGGGGCTTTGAATTCATCAAATCCATATTGCTGGCAAAAATCACCTAATTCTTTAGGTCCATAAAGATGTTTCTTAAGTTGTTTATTTAACCTAAGATCATTGCAAATTTGTAATGCACATGCATTAATAAATGAGATTAATTCACCAAAAGTTAATTGATCATAAGGAATATCTCCATTGAATTTATCTTGGAGTTTTCCTCTGACAGTCTCAGCAAAGATTTCAGGAAGTCCTGAAATGAATTTGCGTTTCCAGAAGGGGTTGGCTGCATCAGTTTGCAACATGACTCTTTTCATAAAGAGATCCTTATACCATCTGAAATGGCTAAGGGTCGGACATTTATGAGTCATTAACAAATCCTTTGCTTTACCCTGGTATTCATTAGGATTTCCTAAGAAATGCCTAAGAATTGTTTGAATAAGGGTAGGCACACAGTCAGGGATAAACTGTCCTTGATCTGTTTTCATTGGAAATCCATCTGGACCAATTTTCTTTGCATACATTATTTCTGTTTTTTCGGCAGTGGATAAATAATTATCCCACCAACCTTTGATAAGGCCAGAAAATCCAGTGATAATGGAATTGGCAATGTCATGATCATTTTTACCTTCTGAGCGATGGGTGCTAGCCATCATAACCATTTCTTGAGTAATTTCAAGAATGGAATCTTCAGAGATACCATTAATGTTCCAAATATATAGTTCTTTAGGGGAGAAAGAACCAAAAGTCTGAAGAGATCTTTCTTCATATTGCATATCTGGAAATGAAGGTCTTGGGTAAAAATTCCTTGAGACAGGCATTGGATTTTTCCATTTAGGAATCTTTGATGCTGTTTTACCATGTCTAATTGGATTGGCCTGATACGGGATATAATTGAGTCTATCCAGTTCAGACATTGGATCAAAATCAGCACTTATATCGGAATCCATATCTGTTGGGAATGGATTTGATAAAGTATTAATTGATAACCTTGAATCCAATTTTAATGCTGCTAATTTTGCATCAATTTCTTTTAACAAAGATTTATTGCTTGAAGAGGAAAACACATTTTGAGTAAGAGGTTCAGGAATTTGGAAGAAGACATTAGCTTTCTGTTCTTCCTGAATTTTACTCTGTTTTTCTTCAATTTGTTTCTTTTTCAGTTCATTAGTCACAAGCTGATCTTGGACTAATTTGTCTCCTAATTCAGATAATAATAAATTAGTGAAATTATTACTAACATTAGGAGTTTCATTCATAGGTTGGAATGGAACAGCTAAATATTGATTATCTGATACTGAAAATTCTAAAGATGTTAAGGGAGGTAAGACCGCCCTACAGGTTTTGTTGTCTGGGGTTTTCCAGACTTTGGGTACAACATTTAAAACATGAACCTTAGGTACATGTACATTAAAATACCAGTCTAAGAAAGGTAAGTTGGTTTTTAATGTTTCACAACATTCATAAAATTTCTTGCTAAGTTCTAATCTTTCCTTTTCAATTGTTTGAGATTGAAACTTAGTTCTTTGTTGATTGTTTTCTGGAGACAAGAAGTCTCGTTTGATTTGTTCTTTATCTAACTTAAAAGGTGTAGACAAACATTGGACTCGAGGCAGAAATTCCATTTCTGACTGAGTTGGAGATTGATTTTCTTCTGGAGGTTCAGATGTAACCTCAACTAGAGGATTATAAATTGGTTGTGGAATTTGGGGAAAATTAGGATTTGTCCTAATATTTCTGAGATTGAGATGAGGAAAAGTTTATGGAGTTGAAACCCTTGATTGTAATTTAGTAGGAGCGGTTCTGAATGATGGTGATTCAGAACTACGTCCCGATTGGAACTTTGAAGGATCAAGATCAATGATTCTGAGGTCACTGAACTTTAATTCTACAGTTCCATTTGGTTTGGATAAGATCCTATCAATTTGACTTGGAGGAAGACTTCTAGGGATAGAAGCTCCTTCAATGATCCAGGTTTCTGGAAGAGTGACCTGATCCCATTGTATTGTTCTAGGTACAATAACATTGGTTTTCTGGTCATTGATTTCAAAAAGGATTGTGTGTCCTTTTTCATCAGAATGAAGAGCACGAGGGCTCAATTGAGTTTTCATTGCTCTGTATGTGATTTTGTAAATCAGAGCAAGAGGTTCAGAACCTTCAGCCATATCGAAGCCACTGGTCTGAATATTGAGAGTCAGAGTCTCTAAGATGTTTGGATCACAAAGAGATACTGAGAAGTTAGGGTAGCAGTTGAAATAAACTGGACCCATAGAGAGTGAAGACTCTGCAATTCCAAGCAGAGAATCACTAAACTTGTTGTGCCTACAGTCACGGAGAGCAACCAAAGCACAAGTGTCTAGTCCTAACCTGGTTAAAGGTTTTAGAGCTACTTGAATTAATCCTAAATGAATATATTTATATTTTTCCTTAATTAAGGAATTGATTGTTTGGGATGACAAAAGCTGCTTTGAATCTAAAGATTTATTGATCGGTACAGTTTGTTCAACTATACTGATTAAATCTTCAGTTTTTGGAGAAAAGATTGATTGGGTGATTTTATAAATTTCTTTTTGAGGGATTACTGGTATAGACCAGTTTTGCAAATCATGTTCTACATCAGGGATTCTACCCTCCATTTTGGTTGAAGAACTTGACCTAGAACTGTTAGTTCTGGAAAGCCTAGACAAAAAAGACATCGTTTGATTTTGCTTTGAGTTTGGAAGGAACACTATATCCGGACCACCTACAGCTGGACCACCGATATGGGACCACCTAACCTAGATCATCCTCTGCGCACACCATGGCGACTTACACTAGATCTCAGGCTCTACGGCTGACCAACATACTTTAACTGGCTGACCAACGCTATCAACGGTTGACCAATGATACCTAGGACTCACTAACCATTCCCGGGGCAAAAAGAAAACGGATGGCTCTGATACCACTAGGGTCAGCCAATCAATTTTTATTTTGAAATGGTTAAAACCTTTTTACAAACATTGGAACTTGAGGTACAAGCAAAACAACTAGAATAGAGTCATGGCAACCGCCATTAAAAGGAATAAACAGTCCCCCCTCCCGCCAACTTAGATCTAACTATTATAATTAGCAATGCACTTGAATTGATTTTTATTATTATTATTTATCTCTAAAAATGGACATTTTGGAAAACATGATTCTGTAACGAGTTTGCTTACATCTAGCACATCTCCTTTTAGAACTTAGAGACAATTGCTAAACAGACTTTTTTGTTTCAAGACAAAACATTAATATAATATATAAAAGTAAAAAAGAATTAAATAAATAAAACTCTAAATTGATGTCCTGATCAAAGAATGCTACTAGCTTGACATTTTCAAATTTTAGATCTAAAAATCAGAAAACAAATGTGTAAAGATTTTTTTTATCGCCAAGATTGTTGATCTCTTTCCATTCGCTTCTGTTGAGTAAAATATTTTCATTGAAGGGTTCTCTTTCTAATCGCAAAGAACTCTAAATTGGAGAATTTGGGTCTTCTCTCCAGTAGCTATTTCCAAGTGAGTTTGTTTACACCACCACGATTGCATTCCAGTTTATTTTAGAATATATTATTTAAGATTCCAATAGCTTACCTTGGAGGATGAAGTATCAGTTTCAATCTTAATTTCAATCTTATTTGATGATTCAAGTGTTTTGAATCCATCAGAAGAGCTACCCTTTCCAACTCCCAATCCTGAGTCGTACAAGAAATCCAGTCGCTCTTGTTTTCTGCGTGATAAGACAATTCGGTAAGAACATATATACAAAAAAATCTGATAGATATCAAAATTCAAATGACACTTTCTATGTGGAGTGTGGACATTCGTCATCTTTTTCTAGAGAGATAGCGACAAAAAATAGTTCAAGAAAAAAAGTTACAGGACTTGCAATAAGGTATATGGATTAATATGCTAAAAACTAAAACAAAGAGAACAACGTAAAGAAGGTGGGCAATCTGAAAAACAGAAAGGTAGGAATGGAAAATAAAATAAAAAATAAATTAATAAACCAAATCCATACATGGAGGTAGGGAATGAGAGCTACAAGACCTTATATCAAGCAAAAGGGAGTTTCTCCCAATGAATGGCATGGTCCTGGAAACTCCTCTAAATTCAATAAATACTATAAGCTTGTACATGTGTGAGAACGGAAAAAAATGAGATGGTTCACTGAGAATGAAATATTAATTATGTTTTTCTTTCTTTTGTACATTTGAAGGACTACACTGTTTGCTTATTTGTTTAAAGAGTTGTGTTAATTAAAATTAGAGGAATTGTGTGAATTAAAATAACTTAATTCAAATCTTGTTCACACATGAGCTATCTTGAGTTGTTAGAGACGATGGAGGAAACTAGTGGGTAAGAATGCTCAGTGATTTTCTCTTCATCCTTTAATTTACTTTCTTTGATTTGGGAATTTGTAGGTATGAGTTTGAGCTTTGAACCAAAGTTAATTCCAAGATGTCATACAAATTAAGACTTGGGACTTGTATTCCAAATTAAGTTGATCCGTTGAAATGTGAAACTTGGACTGGTAGGCCACAACTGCACTCCCAGTGCCATAAAGGTAGCAGCTTTCCAATCCAGAACTTGTTTTAGACTCCCAATTGTGTGTTAGCAAATTATGTTATCCATTAAAAGGGCCTCACCAACAAATCAATCAGAAAAACCCTAGACAGGAAGAAGCCTAAAAATTAAATAAACTTATGTCATGAATTGGGAGATTCATAATTGGCGGGAAATTCAAACAGTAGCTGAGAAGGGTATAATTGTAATGTCTTTTGTAAGAATTAGTTAAGAACACTGTAGAAGCCACATGTCTCATTATGAGTGGCTCTTAGAATATTTTCTGTTACAATCCTCTATAAGAAGGGGAAGAACAGAAGAAACAGTAGGAAGGAGACTAGATTCAAAGGAAGAAACGGAGATGAATCGGATTGCACAAGCCAGCGACGAACAAGGAAGGAGACTAGATTCAAAGGTAGATCAACTGATTCAGATGATTCAGGGATTCGCAGGAGGCATTCATCGAGGGGAAACCAGCACACCACAAGGACCAGGGATGTATAACGACCAAATGAGGACTCCCCCCCCCCACCCTCCCAGCGAAGGTGGAGGTAATTTCTTTCGTTTTCCTAAGATTGATTTTCCGCATTTCGATGGATCGAATCCCCGTTGCTGGGTGAAGAAATGTGAACGCTATTTCTACTTACATAATGTAGTAGAGGTAAATAAAATTCCCATAGCCTCTATACACCTGGATGGCAAAGCCGATAGTTGGTTCCTGGACTACCAAATTGGCAGGCCCCATGCCCAGTGACCTGAACTTGTTCATGATCTATGTGCTAGGTTTGAGGATCCCATATCTGACAATTACGTCGATGCTTTTAACAAGCTCTCTCAAACCCAAACTGTGGAAGCATATTATGACAAATTTGAGGAATTTAAATCCTCCATGCTCTTACACAACCCCACCCTCACTGAGCCCTACTTCATCTTGAGTTTTCTCAATGGTTTAAAACCTGAGATTAAGAATGTCATCCAAATGTTTAGGCCTCAATCAGTAACTCATGCCTTCTCCCTTGCTCGTCTGCAAGAAGGTTGTCATCCTCCTGTTACGTATCCCACTTCACACACCAGACGCCCATACCCTGCCCATACTTCTTCAACTACTTGGTCTAAACCTCCATTACCCTACTCACAAGGGCCGTCCAATCCTAATGTAGCATTCACAGTGCCACATCCTAAACAGCCTACACCATTCCACCCTACCCAGCCTACTACACCATACCACAACAAGGGACCATTAACAAACCCTCCTATTAGACGTCTTAATTATGCCCAAATGAAAGCTAGACGGGAAAAAGGCTGTGTTATAATTGTGATGAAGTGTATAAGCCGGGTCACTTGTGCACAAATCAACAACTGTTTTTGTTAGTGGCTGATGAAGAGTTACAGGAAGAAACATCACCTGACCGTGACAATCCTACTGATTTTAGTCAAGAAATCCCCTCTGAGATGGAACTTTCAATCCATGCCTTACATGGAAGTTCCTCCTCCAACACCATCTTACTAAAAGGCTTTGTCAAACGTAAACCTATTTCCATCCTTATTGATACGGGAAGTACTCATTCCTTCATAGACCCAAAAGTCATCAAAGCAACCAATTGGCCTACTTCTCTTACTCCCCAAATGATGGTTAAAGTTGCTAATGGTCAACTACTCACTAGCTCTTCCATTTGTAACCCTCTCCAATGGACTATGCAACACCACCAGTTTGAGAGTTTAGTACGTGTCCTTCCTCTAGGTGGGTATGACATGGTATTAAGAGGGGATTGGCTCAAGCCCTTTGGGAACATTGTACTCAACCTTCAAACATTACAACTCACTCTCTCTCACAAAGGCCAGCAAATCACACTTCAGGGAGTTCAGGATTCAGCTTCTATACATCTCTTATAATCATCCAAATTCTCTAAATTCTTCAAAAAACATGTCCCTACTCTTATAGGTCAGTTTTTCTCTATTACTCCAATTACAGATACTGCACCTATTGATCCACATATTACAGTTATACTGAACTCCTATGCTGATATATTTCAGCAACCTACCTCCCTTCCTCCTTCAAGAGGTTTAGACCACAAAATTCCATTAAAACCAAAGGCCATGCCCACCTATCAACCACCTTATAGGCTTCCTCATATACAGAAAGACCTGGTTGAAAAACTGGTATAGGAAATGCTTTCTAGTGGGTTAATACAACATTCCAATAGCCCTTTTGCTGCCCCTATATTATTGGTTAAAAAGAAAGACCTATCATGGCAATTTTGTGTTGATTATAGGCGCCTAAATGAACTCACCATTAAAGATAAGTTTCCTATGCCACTAATTGATGAGTTATTAGATGAACTCCATGGGGCCAAGATCTTTTCTAAAATAGACCTTAGGTCAGGGTATCATCAGGTCTTAGTACACCCTTCCGATGTTTATAAAACTGCATTCAAAACCCATCATGGCCATTTTGAGTTTAGGGTAATGCCCTTTGGCCTCACTAATGCCCCGGTTACCTTCCAATCTCTCATGAATCAAGTTTTTCAGCCCTACCTAAGAAAATTTATTCTAGTTTTCTTTGATGACATTCTTATCTACAACACATCTCTTGAACTCCACCTACAACACTTGGATATCACTCTTGCTACACTAAGACACCACTCCTTATTTGTAAAATTGTCTAAGTGTTCTTTTGGCCAACAACAGTTAGTTTACTTGGGCCATATCATTACTGAAAAAGGGGTTGCAGGTGATCCAGAGAAGGTAGAAGCTATGCTTAAATGGCCTATCCCCACCACAGTCAAAGCACTTAGAGGATTCTTGGGACTCACAGGCTATTATAGAAAATTTGTTAGGAATTATGGTAGTATTGCTAAACCACTGACAGACCTACTGAAAAACGAGGCCTTCCTGTGGAATGAAAGTGCACAGCTGGCCTTCTCCACTCTGTAACAGTCCATGATCAACACCCCTGTCTTGCAACTTCCAGACTTCTCCACTCCCTTTTATGTGGAAACTGATGCTAGCTCTCATGGTGTTGGTGTTGTCCTCTCACAGCAGGGTCACCCTATTGCTTTTTTTAGCAAAGCTTTGGGTCCCAAGAACCTAGCTCTATCTACGTATGAAAAGAAACTCATGGCAATTGTCCTAGCAGTCAAGAAATGGAGAAGCTATCTCTTGGGGGCCAAATTCTTCATCCAGACAGATCATCAAAGCATCAAGCACTTTTTAGATCAGAAAATCACTAAATTATCCAACAAAAGTGGCTCTCTAAGCTCTTGGGATACGACTACACTATCAGTTATAAGAAGGGGTGTGAGAACCTAGTGGCCGATGCCCTATCAAGAACTCCCACAGTCTCAAATCACTGCCTGGCCATATCCACTGTCAATCCTCAATGGCTCCAGGATGTGCTCTTAAGCTATGTTGATGACACTCTGGCTCAAAAACTATTACCCAAGCTGCTCATCCAGGCTGATGTTGTTCCACCATACTCCTTAAACCAAGGATTATTGAAACATAAAAATTGTTTCTACATAGGCTCACAAGGGGGTCTTAGACTCCAGCTTATTAAGTCATTGCATGCCTCAGCAGTGGGTGGTCACTCTGGGATTACTGCAACCTGGAAGAGGCTTAGAAATATGTTTTTTTGGCCTGGAATGGGGAATTAGGTACTACAATTCATCTTAGCTTGTGACACCGGTCAGAGAAACAAAAGTGATCAATCCGGGTACGGGGGTCTCCTTCAACCTTTACCGGTTCCAGAACACGCATGGCAACATATATAAGCATGGATTTCATCGAAGGCTTACCTCTGACTCAAGGGAAATCTGTCATTCTGGTGGTAGTCGACAGACTAACTAAGTTTAGTCATTTCATCTCCCTTGCCCATCCATACACTGCCATTGGGGTTGCCGACTTGTTCCTCACAAACATATTCAGACTTCATGGTCTCCCTCACTCCATCATATCTGACAGAGACATCATTTTCATCAGCTCCTTTTGGAACCACCTTTTCACGGCATTGGGCACTTCCTTATCACTTAGTACAGCATACCATCCTCAAACGGATGGACAAACAGATAGAACAAACCAGTGCCTGAAGACCTACCTTCGATGCATGACTGGACACTCCCCTTCTAAATGGTCCAAGTGGTTATACTTGGCTGAATTCTGGTTTAACACCAACTACCATTCCAGCTTGCAGACATCCCCCTTCAAGGCCCTATATGGTTACTCTCCGCCTCTCTTAGCGCTGCCTCCAGTCGAATCAATTGCACTTCCAGAGCTCAAGCAATACCTGAGACAGCGAGAGGACATGGTCAATATTCTCAAGGAGAGATTACATAAGGCCCAAGAGAGGATGAAGCACTATGCAGATAGACACAGGAAGGAACGTACATTCTCTGTTGGCGATTGGGTTTATCTAAAACTTCAGCCATATCGACAAATCTCAGTCCAACTCCACAGGAACAGGAAGCTCTCAGCTAAGTATTATGGCCCCTTTCAAGTTACTGCTACAATAGGCAAGGTTGCTTATCGACTGTCACTACCTGAAGGATCCAGGATACATCCTGTTTTTCACGCTTCTCAGCTCAAACTAAAATTGGGGGCCTCCACCACACCATCCCCAACCTTGCCATTGGTTGATCAACAGGGAGACTTCATCGCCATACCAGTTGCTGTCCTCGCCAGACGCATGGTTCCAAGGAACAACCAGGCAGTTACACAATGGTTGATCCACTGGTCCAATGGTACCCCAGACGATGCTACTTGGGAAGACGCCTCGACCATTTCCACCAAATGTCCTTCGTTCGATCCTTGCGGACAAGGATCATTTGGAGCAGTGGGTATTGTCATGAATTGGGAGATTCATAATTGGCGGTAAATTCAAATTGTAGTTGAGAAGGGTATAATTGTAATGTCTTTTGTAAGAATTAGTTAAGAACACTGTAGAAGCCACATGTCTCATTATTTTCTGTTACAATCCTCTATAAGAAGGGGAAGAACAGAAGAAACAGTAGGAAGTTGTTATTTGTAATTGAGGCTCGATTGTTATCCAATTGAGAAGAGCGTAGCTCCATTTCTTTTTCTATCTTTCGATTAGCTTGTCATTTCTTGACAACTTAAAAGAGAAAAGAGACAATTAAGAATTAAGATGATGGAAAGAAGAAGAATAACTTACGGAACGAGTCCAGCTTGCTCCTGGAGTCGACGAAACTCATAGCGCTCCCTCTCCTTGTGAATCTGCTTGTGCAGCTCCTCCAATTTCCTGTCCTCCGCATCGCCTTTTTGCTCCGCCTTCCACACGTTCTCGATGTTTCACAGACTACCTGTGTGCCATCCCTTTTTGTTCAAGAACTTCATAGCCATCGCCGCTGATCGCTGCTTTGATTTTGATCTGATTATTCCAAAATCGAGTCACAGAGAGTCTCTTCTCTGGTCCTTCTTTCTTCCTTTTTCTTCTGTTCTTTCTTATTTGGACATTGTTAATAGCAACGACAATCAACGGTGTGGTTGGTTACGTGAATTCTATACCATGGGCTCACCTAAATATAAGCTAATTTGAAGTTAATTTATCAATTTAATATTAAATTTTGTTGCCGATGGTGGAAATATAATTCTCATAAATGTGGAAATGTGACTTCTTAGTCCCTGAAGCATGTAATTCACACCATTGATCACAAAATTTAATTGTGGATTGGTAAGTGAACATCAAATTAACTTAGATTTAGGTGGTCATTTCATGAATTTTCATGACATAGAATTTCATGCAACCGAACACACACTTACATTAAAGCCATTGCCACACTTGAGAAACCAACAAGTGGCTCATCGAATCCCGTAGTGACATTTCTTAATGTACCGATCAAGTCAACGACAATCAAATGGACTAATGAAATAGGGAGTCAATGTAACATGAACATTAGTAGTATGAGGATCGCCACAACAAGCTTCGCTCAAAAACTGATGAATCCACATTTTGCAATCATCAAGGTTATTCAGTATATTTTTCAGACCACATGGATGTGTGACAAGGCAACAGAGAGTTAAAGCACAACTCTCTACTTATCGAAGGAACAATGTTCAACAGTTAGTTTTAAAAAAAAATTCTTATATCAAAATGAAGAAATTCAATAAAATCATGTTAATATCTAATTTTAGATATACCCTACTACAACATATATATTTTCAAAATCCAAGCAGGTCATGGCCACATATGTCTCGGATCTGCCTATGAACAACAACAAGTGTTAACATGTTCAATAAGAAAAAAATATGATACGACCAACAAAACTGGATGGCAAAAGCTACATACAACAGATGTCAACAATGACAATGAGGCGAACGACAAAATACCCATCTCGTGTGATCCAAAAGGATCGAAATGTCAATAATTGTATGACTTCATTCCAATTTGATAAATTGGATCTTGAGACTCGATTTCTCAACAAAACTAGACCATGTTGAACCTCTGCTTCCTCATTTGAACTTACTTTGGTTCCTACTCACTCAATTTAAGGAAATGAATCAAGTTTGCAATTAGAGATGAGCAATCAATGGCAAGTCAGGAGTAGAACTTATGCTTATAGGTAGCCCATGAACATTCATGCTATGTACAATCCTAAACAAAGTCAAAGCTCGTTGACGTAACAAGGATTCATGAAAATTTATTTCTCCCCCCTTTGCTTGAACTTGACTTTTCCGCTATCCAAATTTCAAGTGAAATATTAGCATCGAGGGACTCACTCCCCTATTGTGTGTGATAATGAGTATCAAAACGGCGATAAAAAATAGGCCATACAATTGATTTTTTACGTCGAGCGCACGCTGAATTTTTTGATCCTACAAATGTATAAGCCATAATGGATTCCAATGTCACATATACAAACATTCATTGTAGCAAGTCACATACTTTCTTTTGCCTCGAGAGTAATACAACTTCATCAACATTTCGCCTTCATCAATAAAGGCCTTGAGCAACTGAAGAGCCTCATCAACCGCTTTGTTATGCAAGGAAACATTAGGTCTTAGTAAAAATAATGAAAATTTGTATTTGATATGTATGCAGATTTGTTCAATTATAGTTAAACTACTCTATTGTTCGATAAAAACCATTATTTTCAAAGGGGATGAGTTATTATGCTCCTTGTTGGTTGGACGAAATGATGACTAATGTCTTGAAACCACTCTAGATAGTTCTTGTTGCACTCCCATGGATGCCTCGCTCGTTGCAGCTTAGTTGTCACATGATCATCCCTAATGCCACCACTAACCAAAGAAAACACAACGTATTTGTTCGTATTTTCCATAATGAACATTTAAAAAACGATACAATTAAAAAAAACTTACATAAATAAATTGTTACTTAAATATCGCAAAAAAAATATAAATTACATTTATTTGCAAAATGACACATCACACGGTCCTTAACTAACCATTTAAATGGACTCGTGCAGGCGACTGCAATTTGGTTTATCACAGAGACGACGATGGAGGTTGTCGTGTTCACATTGGGCGAAGTGTTCGGGAAGCAATCAATTTTGATTTAGGGTTCAATTTCGAGTTCAATTTTCAATTTAGGGTTTGACATTGAGTTTGAAATTACCTGATATTGTGTCTTGTTAAATGAGATACACGACACTTACACCAAATTGCACACACAACTTCTTGTTTTATTAACCTTTAATAGACAGTGGAAGGGAAAATAAAGAGTAAATGTGAAGTTAATGGAGTGAAAGGAGTGAGAAAGGAGATGAATTAAAAATTGAGAGTGGAGTGGGAAAAATTCTAGGGGTCGAGGGAGGGAATGAGGGAGGGAGCGAGGGATGGGTGAAAGCCATCCATTCGCCTCGAGATGAGCATCATCGCATATCTCAAATTTGATGTGCTTATCTCGAGGCGGATGGGTGGTTACCACCCATCCCTCGCCCCCTTTCCCTCGCTCCTTCCCTCGCTCTGTAGCAAAGCTCGTGGAGTGGGGTGGGGTGGGGGAGCTATTGAGAGTTGTGGGATAGAGCAGGTGAAGAGATAATTTTGAAATTATAGTTTATATTGGTGGTGGAGTTGGACATAAAAGTGGGGGGTGGTTGTGTCAAATACTTGGAAATCGTGTTGTCAACTAATGGTTGCATTTATTTCCTTAAAATATCACAAATAAGGGTGACGCGTTCTACGTGTGCGAATATTCAATATTTTTTATTTTATTTTAAGAGCTTATGTATATTTTAAAAATAATTTGAGGATTTCAAATAAAATATTAAATTAGGGGCTTAAGTGTAATTAATTGATGTTTTAGAGATGTTGGTTTTGATTATAAAAATATGAAATGTGAATGGAAAACCCAAAAATAAAATGTTTGTTGTAAGGTTCATTTCAAAATTTATAGATGGAGGACTTCAAATATATTATGTCAATGTTTAAAAGGGGCTAGTTGGGGTTGTAAAAAAATATGAAATGTAGAGGGCAAAATAAGAAATCAAAAAGTTAGACGTAATGGATTTTTATAATTTATAGATAATTAAGGGCTTAGATATAATTAATCAATATTTGAGATGAGTTGGTTGTAAAAAAAATATGTAATGTAGATAGCAAAATAGGAAATTAAAAAGTTAGACGAAATAACCTTTTTATAATTTATAGATAATTATGAGCTTCAAATAAACTATGTTACGGGCTTAGGTTTAATTAATAAATATTTTAGAGGGGTTGATTTTGACCGTAAAAAATATGAAATGTAGAGACAAAATAGGAAATGAAAAAATTAGATGTAAGGGTTTTCTTTTATAATTGATATATCATTAGAGGCTTCAAATAAATTATGTTAAAGACTTTTAATTAATGAATGTTTAGAGGACTGATTTTGATTGTAAATAATTTGAATTTGAAAGGGTAAAATGGTAAAACTGTGTAATAGTATTTTTCATTTGAATGACAGAAACACCATTGTCATTGTTCACTTATCTTCACTGTTCATCACTATTCATATGGGGGTTTTATCGTAATTATCATGAAATGTGGAAGGCAAAATGAAAAAATTCGAAAGTTAGATATAATGATCTATCTATAATTTATAGATAATTGGAGAACTTCAAATAAATTATATTAGAGAATTACGTAGAATTGATTAATACAGTGAGGGGTTGGGTTTGCTTATAAATAATCTGAATTTGAAAGGATAAAAGTGTAAAAAAAATGAAATAATGTTTTTATTTAAAGACACAAATACCTTTGACACTTTTATTCCATTTTTTTTCTTTGTAAATCTATATTACAATTCATATAGGTGTTCTACTATTCACCAATGACTGGGACAAAGTCAAATCATAAGCATTGGAAATAAAATATGGTTAAAATTGAAAGTTGATAAATGTATTGAATTTGAGGGTTGAGATTTATTTTGTATGGTGTCATATTGGTCAATATAAAACATGTAAAAGGGCAAAAATAATGAAAAACTTTTGAAAAAAGTTGGTAGAATGTACATGTAACGGAGAGTGAAAATATTGTGTTTTCTTTTTAACAAAATAAAAATTATCATAACTATCTACATCGTTGTCGGATTTTGAAAAACTTAGTATCGTTGAAATGCATTTTTGAAGATATTTAAAACAAAATCAATAATCAATACAAGCGTTACAATTTAAAAAATATATATTTTATAATTAGAAAACATATAATATATTTCACGTCTTTAATATTTTTCAAAGCAATGAGACAGGCCGGTCATATAAAAAAAATGAGTCGGACATCTTAATGTATATTTAAATAAAAAATCATAAACTTCATGTTTTGGCGAATTCGAAGATTGATGGAGAATGCATTAGCAGCGTTTAAATTTTTCTCCAAAGTATTCAAATTTAAATGAGTTCAACTCTAAAAATTTATAATATATATTTTTACCTTAGAATAGGCTTCCACTTCAATATTGATTGAGAGCGAAAATGAGGATAGTGACGGAGGTGTTCAGTATAAAATATTTGATAAAAATAAAATTATGGAGAGTGCCAACGGCACGGGCCGTACTATAATATTATACAATTGGGAGGGTGTTGTCGAAACACAAAAATTAGAGTGAAAACAAATGTGTATAGTTTTTTCAAATAAAAGATATAAATATCTCTAAAAATGCTAACTCATCTATTTATTTCGAGTCGTTCTAGGCGGCGATGAAACGTGCGAGGGAGGGGGGTGTGACATTCTCAATTTTGACAAAATTTAGACTAAATCACTGGATGATGTGAAAGAAAATTTAGGCTAATAAAAGTCCACCCGACATCGTCACGATCGGACAAATATTCCCATCGAATCATGACTATGACTAGGTCGCTTGATCGGTCCACGGTATTGACTGCTTTAATAACCACTGAAATATTTAGTTGATTCCCCGTTCGCCCCCACCGCCAAAATATTATCAAATCCTTTTGTTTTTGTTCGTGCAGAGGAGTGGCAGAAATAAAAGTCATTGGTTGATCGCCTCTAGGCCAAGCCCACACTCCACAGTAATCCTTATTTCATTTCCCCGTAAATGTGTCCAAGTGTCGTATCCGGACTTGTTGTCAGTGTACTATCTATTGATCACCCGTTCGCTTTTGGCTTTCCATTTCCATTTCCATTTCCATTTCCCTTGAAACCCAAAAAAACAAAACGTAAATAAGAAGCCCCTTCTCCTTCTCTTCTTCTTCTTCTTCTTTCTTCTTTCTTCTCCATTCACATTCATTCCCATTTGTTTGTAGGTTGGAGAGCCTGTTTCAACTCTCTCTCTTGCACTCTCTCACTGTTTCTTCTTCTTCTTCCTCTCACTGCAACTGCAACTGCAACGGCAACGGCAACTGCAAAGTGCAATGGAGGATTTCCTGAAACAATGCGAGCTATCGGGAGATTCAGCCTACACTGCCTTAAAATCACTATTCGAGAAGCTCGAAAACCCGACCACACGAGCACAAACCCGCGTCTTCTTAGCCAACATCCAGAAACGATTCGATACCACAGAAGCCTCAAATCACTGCTTCCAAACCTACCACTTCCGCATCCATGATATCCTCCTCGCCGATTTTCAAGGTCACTCTCTTATTCTTCTATTCCTCCTCTAAACCAAACCCTACCCTCACTCTTTGTTTCCTAATTTCCCAATTTTTTTTTTCTTCAGGTTACCAAGGCAGGAGCAGGAAGAAGCTGACGATGATGGAGATTCCGAGCATCTTCATACCAGAAGACTGGTCCTTTACTTTCTACGAAGGATTAAATCGCCATCCTGACTCAATCTTCAAGGACAAGACCGTCGCCGAGCTCGGTTGTGGTAATGGTTGGATCTCAATTGCTCTCGCTGATAAATGGTCTCCTCTCAAGGTCAATCTCTCACTCACTCACTCCCTCACTCATTGATTCCAATTCCACTAATAACATAACAATTTGGTAAAACAAACACAACAGGTCTATGGACTTGATATTAATCCTAGAGCAGTCAAAGTCGCTTGGATCAATCTCTACTTGAATGCTTTAGACGACAATGGCCAGCTTATCTACGACGCTGAGAACAAAACCTTGCTCGATAGAGTCGAGTTTCATGAATCCGATCTCCTATCTTATTGTCGACATAAGAACATGCAACTCGAACGAATTGTTGGCTGCATTCCTCAGGTATCATTCTCTGCTACTACTCTACTATTTTCTTCTTACTAATTTCACACATTTCATTGTCTGAAACTTTGTAATTTCACTTGTCTTCTTCTAGATTCTCAACCCGAATCCGGAAGCTATGTCTAAGATGATCACTGAAAATGCAAGCGAGGAATTCTTATACTCACTCAGCAATTATTGTGCTCTTCAGGTCTATCTCGCATTTTTTTTATATCAGTCCACTGTCTTCACTTTTGATTTAACTTCTGTATGTGCAGGGGAGGTTATCAATAGCATTCTCTTCATTTTACACAAAGACACAAATACTGTCGTGTCATCCTTATCCATCACATACAGAAAGAATATTGTTTCCTTTAGTTTTCTTAATGGTTGTCTGAGATACTATTGGTATATGTATGTTCTGTGTCATTGTCAGATAACTCTAGATTCAACTTTCAGTCAAATTATGTTAGTTGGGCTTTTTCTAATTCAGATATCGAGCAGCTTCTTGAACTGTGACATACAGAAATTATTAGATACATTGATTAGTGTGAACATAGGATAGAATGGAATTACTTTAATAATGATATAGGTTCAGATCCCAGGTTCCTACTTACACTTACAGAAACAAATTATGTTTTTCATCAAGTATCCAGTACGGCGACAACCATACTACTATCCGTTGACATAATACATGAAGCATGATGAAGGTGATGGTTGGATGCAATACGACATTTATAGCTATGGTTGACTTCTACCCAAGGGGACTAGTGGGAAGGCTAGTCTAGCAAAGACAAAGGCTTGATTAAAGAGCCTCTATTTCATGATCTAAACATCATATTTCTCATTCTGCACATTCTCATATTATTGATGAATATTCTATTTTTACATTTGCTTTCATAAACCTAGTCCTTTTTGGATGTTTTGTTTCTTGTGAATCGGGTATCTAAGCATCTTCATCCTGAATGCATTATCTGTTCTACTCCATAAACACAAACTATAACTTTTCATGGGCTTTTCACCATTTCTTTATTTATATATCGTCATTCGCACTCTTTACATTCTCAAGGTTTGGTTTATTTTGATGTTCCGTTTATGCTATAATTGGATATCCATTTTCATTTGTTTCTTAGTCTTGCTTTAAGTCATGCAAATGATGGACTCGGTCGAGCTTCTATTATTTCTAACATCAATGAGCCTTGTATTTATATATTCCAGGGTTTTGTTGAGGATCAATTTGGCTTAGGTTTAATTGCTAGAGCAGTTGAAGAAGGAATTGCTGTTATAAAACCTATGGGAATTATGATCTTTAATATTGGAGGTCGTCCAGGGCAAGCAGTGTGTAAGCGTTTGTTTAAGCGTCGTGGTTTCAGTGTAACAAAGCTTTGGCAGACTAAAATTCTTCAGGTAACTACTGTCAACTATGTTATGTTATTAAATTATTTTTGGGTCAAGCTAGGGATGGCAACGGGGCATATTTGGACAAATCCATCCCCGCCCCGCTGGAGATCACGAATCCGCCATGTATACCATTTACACAAAATTTAAAAAACCGTACCCAATCCAAACAGATTGACGGACATCCGCCCCGCTCGAATATTCGTTAAAAAAAGTATTTTCAATACCACATCAGTAACACCAAAAAAAAACAAGTATTCTTCTCAATATCAGTAACAACAGTAACTCGGATTGGGGTTCTTTGTGTGCGACAACAATCAATGAAATGGAAGACCCTATTCTCATATAATGTGAGATTTTGGAGAAAAGGAGAAACCTTCCTGTTTGACAGCAAAAATCTTTTGTTTGTTTTCTTTTATTTTCCATAAACAAAACAAAAAAAATTTCCTTCTCTCCACACCAAAGCACCACCACCGCAAAATCTACAGATCTCTCCACCATAATGGACAGATTTGCACTAGTCACCCTCTTGTCGCTCCTTCTCTTGTCCCTTCACCACCGTAGAGATCAATAAGCTAAAGATCGCCTTGTCACCGTACAGATCTTGCTCGATCTTGCCTGATCTTGATTGATTTTGAATAATCTCATTCAGACCTCAACAGGGAGAGAGGGTAGGAAGAAGAGGAAGGGAAGGTGGGTTGCTGGAAAGAAATGAATGATCTTGCCAGTATCTTTAGTTTAAACGGCTTGAAAACCCACCAAATCAGTTGTCTTTGTGTGGAACCAACAAACCTTGAAGCTACCGACCACCTCTCTTTGAAGACCACCCATGCCTTGCCAGAGGCAATGGTATGAACGTGCGAACACTAAGCAGAAAGACTTTGGCCGAGAGAGGAGAAGCCAAAGACTTCTTCTTTTGCTCTTCTCTTGTCTGTGAGAAAAACTGAAGAGAAGTGAGAGTGAGTGAGAGAGAGGTGAGTGGCAAAATGAAATGTAGGTTTTTTTTTTTTTTTTTTGCTTTTAAAGGGTCAAGGGTATTTTTGTAATATCAATACCTAAACGGATATCCGTGGGGCGGATATGGCTAAATCCGCATCCGCCCCGAAATTCGTTAAGTCACATCCAAAACCGCCCCAATCGGGGCGGGCGTGGTGGATATCCGTTAAAATCCACCCCACTGCCATCCCTAGGTCAAGCAATGATTGTCTTTGAGGATATTCTTATATTCATGGTCAAAATAAGTTGTTCATTTTCCTGATATTTTAGTTTCATGTCAACAACTTCATGCATATGAACCCTCTATTAGTCCGCCCAAATGATTTACTTTTTTCTCTGGGATTATTCACAGGAAACTTGCGTCCATCTATAACGAATGTCTTTTAATGCATTTTGTGCAGGCAGCTGATACAGATATTACAGCCTTGGTTGAAATTGAGAAGAACAGCCCCCACCGTTTTGAGTTCTTCATGGGGCTGGTAGGTGATCAGCCTATTTGTGCACGAACAGCTTGGGCTTATGGGATGGCTGGTGGACGTATCTCACATGCTTTATCTGTATACAGCTGTCAACTTCGTCAACCAAATCAGGTACGGATTAAACCTCACTATCAGATCTATGTTGCATCAGGGGGAATTCTAAATGACGAGGAAAGGAGCGAGGAAACGGGCAAGGGAGGGGGTGAAGCCGTTCATCCCCCTCGAGATGTGTGAAAGTGCGTATCTCGAGGCCCTTTCGCGATCTCGAGGGGGTGGACGGCTGCACCCCCTCCCTCGCCCCTTTCCTCGCTGTGTAGACAAACCCGTTGCATCAGATTGTTCCAGGTTCAAATTACTGACAGAAGAAATATATTTCAGGTTAAGATTATATTTGATTTTTTGAAAAATGGATATCAAGATATCAGTAGTTCCTTGGATTTGTCGTTTGAAGATGATTCTGTTGCTGATGAGAAGATTCCATTCCTAGCTTATCTTGTCAATGTGTTGAAAGAAAATCCATTTTTCCCGTATGAGCCTCCAGCTGGAAGCAATCGGTTTCGTAATCTTATTGCGGGTTTTATGAAAGTGTACCATCATGTTCCAGTTAAGACTGATGTAAGGAAAACTTCCCCTTTTGTTGAATTCCACATGCATTCAGTTAGTGTACTATATCTGGGGGTTAATGTTTGCATTTTACATCTGAGATTGCTAATATATAGCTCTGAGTGGTTCACGTTCTTTTGTTTATATAATAGACGGCATGCTAATGAGAAATAGAACCCTTAGTTTTGTGTATGGTTTGGGGAATGGAACTGTCTTTTTTATTCTCCTTTGAAAGGCCTTCATTTTTTTTGAATGGGTTTGATGCTAGATGTTGACATATTATGTTGACCCAATAATATGTGATTCTCCAGAAAATAAAATGAATAAATAAATAGATGCATTTGAAGGCATTAAGCATAAGCCTCCCCCGTGCATGCATTTGTTTACAGCTAAGTATCAAGCCAAAGATCTGAAAATGGGGGAGAGGGAGAGGAGGTGGAAGAGAAGATAGGAAGTAGAATAAAAGCTGTGGAGATACACCATGCCATCATCTCTTGTAGTCTAGTTGTACTCCCAATCTTAAACACAACCAAGCTAATACACATACATAATAAGTGACTAAGAGTGAAAATAAAAGACTTCCTAGCACTCCCCCTCATGTTAGTGGTGTGGTTACCAAAGTGTTCGGGTGTCAAGTTGGTGTATAATTGACTATCTACTTGAGGCTTCCTTTGGGTGCTAAGTATATACGTAAACATTTGTGGAGTTCGGTGGAAGTGATGGATAAGAGACTTGCCATGTGGAAAGCAAAATTGCATTCGAAAGGCTTGAGGCTTGTCAGGAATGCTCTTGCCAACATTATGATATATCACATCTTGCTCTTGCATATTCCCAAGTTGGTGATGCAAAAGCTTGAGCTGTCAATTGAAAATTTTTGTGGTGCGCTGGGGATGAAGACAAACCGTTTCAATTTCATCTTTGAAATTGAATCGAGGGTTTGTGTACCCTGCCTAAAGAAGTTGATGGCTTAGGCATCTAGCCTCTCATTTTCATGAATGAGGTATAGGGTGGAAGGGGGTTGTCTTCGGAAAGAGTTGATTACAGATAAGTATTGGCTTGTGAAGCATCCGATGATGTCCTGTGGTACTAGCACGTGGAAGAGCATAACTAACTAAAAAAATATGCTTCTTTGAGGTAGTAAGGTGGTGCTGGGGAGATGAGATAAAGTGAGGCTTTGGCTTGATATGTGGATCAATAATTAATCCTTCATGGTCAGGTTTTTGCGCTTTACACTTTTTGCTCCAAAAATGGGTTGGTTATGGATGTGTGTTCTACAACATCAATAACTCTCTTGCTTGGGATATTAACATCTGAAGAACTTCTTTCTCCATCTGTGAACTCATCGAATATATTGTTTTCTCAATATATTAATATATTGCTTGGGATATTAATATATTGTTTTCTCAAGTTTGTTGGAAGACTTGGTTTGGGATGGAAAGGATGATACATGGATATGGAAGGATGACGGGGATAATAATTTTTCACTTTGCTCCTTGTTTTCTAGATTGGTCAATGATCATCTTCCCTAGGATTCCTTTGGTAACTTTCTGGCTAAGTTGGTACTGAGAGAATGGGTGACATCAATGGTGTTGCTTTTTCATGTGGGCATTTGGAATTGGTATAGGATCCCTATGTTTGTTTCAGAGATGGAAAGTTCCTCTTCATCTTCTTCATTGTAGTTTCGCAGCTAGCTTTGTGTGGCATCAACCACATTTATCTGTGCTTTTTGGTGTGGGATGGTGTTCATGAGATGGTTTTGAGGTCTTGGAAAGTTTCTATAAAGTTTTTTCAAAGCAATTTCCTTTTGCTATTTGTTAGCTGTCGTGGAAAGAACATAATGCGATTTTCAACAACAAGGCTTCTGTAGTTGGTAGATTTCTCATGGACATCTTGCTTACTCTTTGGTCTTGGGTGGAAAGAACATAATGCAAGTTTCAACAATAAGGCTTCCATAGTTGGTAGATTTCTCATGGACATCTTGCCTACTCTTTGGTCTTGGGCATGGTTTCATTATTTGTTTAATAAGGACTTTTTTTTTAAAATTTCTTTGTATGTAACTGGGTGTTTGGTTTTGTGATCTTAATCCTCTTAAGGTCGTTGTGTCTTGTATGCCTCATTAAGTTATTGCAGTTATTGTTTTACCTTAAAAGAATAAAAACAATGCGATGGGGATTGGTGAGTACTAGGGTTCTTAGTAGTGGGTAATGGAAAGTTTACGCATACCACCCCTCCTTGTAAGCTATCAGATCAGGTGATCAAGAGTTGTCTTGTAGGAGAAAAATAAAATGTAGACCAAATTAAGGAAACATCCACGCTAAAAAAGTGTTTATCAGATTTAGGATGGTAGTAAGGTCCCCTTTTCAACTGAGGGAGTTCCTTAGAAAGACTTTTATGGGAAACATACATATAAAACATTATCGTGCTAGCCACATCCAACAGATGGTAGTGTTTTCGTTCGGCCACTCCATTCACTATTACAATGACTGAACCTGTGATGCAAGTAATCTTCTTTTCTTAGTAAAACAATTACTAATACATTGTCAGTAGAAAGCATAAAAAGGGACTGCACAAAGGAACTCACTGGAAACAATAATTCCAAATCTTCTTTTCTTAGTAAAACAATTACTGATACATTGTCAGTAGAAAGCATATAAAGGGACTGCACAAAGGAACTCACTGGAAACAATAATTCCAGTCGAAACTTAAAAAACATAACTTGAGAATTACAGAAAATGCAAGTGATATGAACAAAGATAAGAGCTGAGGTACTTGTTCTACAATTAAAGAAGTGAATATTGTAAGTTTATGAATATTCTTTTATGCTGTAACTGTATAACTTCAGAGTTAAAAGAAGCTTTTAGTTGTCTAGCTTTTGCAATGTATCGAAGATTAATCTTGATGCGTGCCTATGATTTATGTTTCAACTTTCAAAGGATAGGATAAATTTCAAATAATATTGTCGGCAATATAGGAAGGGAGGGGCTATCCACTATCTTTTTTCATTTCATAAAGCAACTATCTTTTTTCATTTCATAAAGTATCACTGCAAGCAATTTTCTCTAGCACAAATTGATTTGGTCACTGAACTAATCTCTCTTCTTTGATGCTGAAGAATGTCGTGGTATTTCCTTCAAGGGCTGTGGCAATTGAGAATGCCCTCCGATTGTTCTCTCCTCGCCTGGCCATTGTCGATGAAAATTTAACAAAACATCTCCCTAAGAATTGGTTAACGTCTCTGGCAATTGAGGTAATTCTAATTGTGATGCTTTTATAGAATATATCTTCCTTACTTTCACTTGTTAAGCAAACTCTCTTGGAGTAGCTTTGTCAACAGATACTGATTTATTTCGATTGGTTTCTTCAGGTCAAGTAGTTTGTGCTTGTTCTTTTCCTAGGTTATGTAACACCCGTTACTTGTATTGTCTTCAAATACAATGCGTTTACATATGAATTTATCAGGGTAATAGTGTGGAATCAATTTTTAATGCAATATATGATTCAAAACTTTCTTAAACAAGAAACCGGATTTTATTTTTTGCAAGCTTTGCAGCCCTTTCATACTATTTATTCTGTCACATGGACAAATTTTCATATAAAGCATTTTGGTCTTTGAGATTTTGAGACAGTTTTCTGCCAAGATTGTTTGGAACTTTCAGTTTCATGTATGATTTATTTCATCAGAACAATAATACAGTTATATGATTAACAAAGCCTTAGAGAACATATATATTGAAGTTGAAGAATTTACCTTTTCAGTCAATCTTATACAAATTTCAACCGAACATTTGATATGGCTAATAATGTTGAATGAAGTGAGTTTTGGTGAGGATGATCTTCATGGTGGGGAGATCATCTTCACCAAAAATCAGCACAAAAGTCTACTCCATGTGAGCCTTAAAGTGTGTGTCAAAATAACCTCATCTATACATATGTCTTTAAAGATATGCTAAAAACACTATAAAAAATTATAGTTCCCATGCCAATAGATGAAAAACTCCCTTTTTTTGCCGCAAGATGATTGTGAGGAAAAAAAAAAGATGAAGAAGAGAGCAATCCCAGTCTTGGATTTGTAGTAATATTGAAGTCTTTTATCATGGTTTTTCATGTCACAAGTAGTAATTAATGGGGTGTGTGTGTGTGTGTCATTCACATTCTTTTGCCCTTCCCTCAAGCAAGTAGCACCACAAAGACACATTTTCTCTTCCCCAGTCTACGAAATTCCACTGAAAGTATGTCAGTTATCTTTAAATATATATATAAAATAACTCACTGTTTGCTGCAACCCTCTAGAATGATAAATATGTTGAGCATAAAACACACTCTCAAGGCACAAATTAGGTAGCTCACTAGGTGAGGTGCACACTGCCCTAGGCTCAATTTGATTATGATAAAACTGAAACTACAACGAAACAAGATTTGAAAAGCAAAGCAAAAATTGAAACAAAACTATGATCAATGCCTTGCCTTATTTATAATCTCACTAACTTATTTGGCAAACTAACTAACCTAATCCTAAATGGTTAATAATGCCCTAACTATTATGGGCCAATTACAAATAAAACTACCTAAATACCCTAGTTAACCCACTTACATCATCCTCCCTGGGCTGTAGAAACTCGTCATCGACCTTGAAGCCGAAGAAGTATGATGAATACAAGCAATCGGTCTTAGAACACAATGCGAAGTGCACTTGAAGTAGTCGGACCTTGAACCTTGCCACGATACACACTTGCTAAAACAAAGGAACCAACTCAGAAAGAAGCAAGGTGACTCAATGAACTAGAAGTTGCAATAAACCTACTTAGAAGTTTCCTGTGCAGAAGCTCGTGCCACAAAATATTTTTAAAATGGGTTGATATAACTATCGTCAATCACCGTGTCTGCCATTTTAAAAAATTGTCCATTTGGCCAAAAATAGGAAAAAAATCACAAAAGTCAAAGGACTAATATTTTGGAAATCGAGTACGTGTGACAGTGCCCTTAACTTCCACAAAAAACTAGAGGGACTTTGAGAAACAAAATGGCTAGTCTTGCTTTTTTCGTATCTACCTCCAATATTTCTTAAAGTGCTCTAACCTTCCTAAAGTGCTCTAACCTTGTTCATCTTGTCTTATTTATTTTAAATCTCTTTGAAACTCGTTCCAGCCAATGAGATCATTAGTGGGGGTGGGAATGGGGTGTAAGGCAAACTGGTTCAAGTTGGGTGTAATAGGGGACATAGGTGGCTTGTGGTTGGGGATAGTAAAATTTGTTCTAGTTATTGGATACTGTGGGGTATTGGATTGGATTTGAGCTTGAGCTATATTGGTATTGGTATGGAGAAGGGGACTAATATGGGTAGGGTAGGAATAATAGGGGTATGGATATTGGTTATAATATGGGCCACTCATTTTCTTTTCATTGGATGGGTGCTCTCACAGTTTCTGGGGTGTAGATAATCCGCTGGACTGGCCAAGGGCTGTCTGAAACTACTTGAAAAATCTGACCAGGGATCTCTTATAAATCTGAATAGGGGCTGAACTAAGAACTCTAGAGTTGCAGGTGTTCAAAGTCACTTAAACTCGGTGTCACTAGCAGTCGTTATCTTCTTCTCCAAAACAAATCTAAACAGGGTCTAATTTGTGCAGATGTGATTGTGGCTTCAAGGTGATGGTGGTATTGGATTCGGCAGTGAGAAGGGTGGGTTGGGGTTTGGTTGTAGACACCGGCGGTAACTAATGGACCTAGACGGTGGCAATGTGGTTGACTCAAAACCTTTTTGTGTTCTTCAATTACTCTTTTTTTTTCCTTTTCTCTTCTCCAACTTACATTTTTCAATCTTTTTCTACAAACAAACTAATTTAGAGCCGCTTCAGCTCTGATACCACTTTGATAGACCTAAAATTACAACTAAGCAAGAACTGAAAACGAAACAAGAATTGAAATAAATCTATGATAAACCCTAATTGGAAAACAAATATTCTTTCACTTAATCAACCGAAGAATAATGTTCAATGCCTAGCCTTATTTATAATCTTCCTAACTTCTTTGACAAGTGATATGTAGAATTGAGTAGAGGGGAGGAGGAGGACAGGAAAGGTTTGGTTTGCTGGAACTTTCATGCCTCCTTTAAAGTTGTGAATGACTATATATAATAGTCTGACAATGAGGAAATGGTAACAACAATCCTAAGGACTAGAACATAACTGCCCACTAAAATGAACATGCTCATCATGGGCTTATTTGAAAGAAATAGTTACAACTAATCAATAGCTCTTTAGAAGTTAGAAACTAATCAATAACTCCTTAGCCAACTCAAGCCATGTCGTCCAAGAGTTTGTGCAACAACAACAACTGCTCCAAGAATAGTGGCCCGTATCATTCCCCCCTCTTAAGGATCCTTGACCGCAAGGATAAAATTAGGATAGGACTTGGAAAAACGCCATTCGTTCTCCCATGTTGCATCTTCGAGTGGTGCCCCTCTCCATTTCACTAAGATTTCAGACTTAGGACGATATTTTCCTTTACGAATGACACGTCGGTCCATGATAGCTTCAGGTTGAGGAAGAATAACAGAGTCATCTGCAACTTGAGGAAGTTCAGTAGAGGCTGGAGGGACTGGTCCCAAATGCTTCCGCAGTAAACTAACATGAAACACATTGTGAATTTGAGAACCCGGGGGAAGAGCCAACCTGTATGCTACAGTACCCGCCTTCTCAACTATTTGATATGGGCCGAAAAATCGAGGGGCGAGTTTCATGGAGCTTCGAAAAGCCACAAAAAATTGTCGAAATGGTCGAAGCTTTAAATACACAAAATCTCCAATATCGAAAGAAACCTCTCGTCGGTGTTGATCTGCCTGGCATTTCATTCGATCTCGAGACAACAAAAGATTATGACGTAACTCGCGTAAAATGGTATTGCGATCACGTAGATACTCATCGACGGCTTGGACTCGAGATGTGCCTGGGACATAAGCCAATGGGGTCGGAGGTGGAATGCCGTAAACAACCTCGAAGGGTGTCATTTTGGTGGAGTGAACCGTAGTGTTATAGCTAAACTCAGCCCAAGGAATCCACTCAATCCATTTCCTTGGTTGATCACCTGCAAAACACCTTAAATATTGCTCTAAGGTCCGATTTACCACCTCGGTTTGGCCATCAGACTGTGGGTGATAACTTGAACTCATGCAAAGTTTGGTTCCCTGCAACTGAAGCAACGCTTGCCAAAAGGCGCTGATAAACACCTTGTCCCGATCACTAACAATAGATGTGGGAATGCCATGGAGACGGATTACATTTGCGACAAATGCCTTGGCGACGGTGATTGACGTAAATGGGTGCTTCAAAGCGACAAAGTGGGCATACTTCGTTAATCAATCAACAACTACCATGATGACGGTATGCCCATTAGCTGGTGGTAGACTTCGATAAAGTCCATCGAAACATCGTTCCATACTCGAGTAGGGACTGGCAATGATTGGAGCAACCCAACATGCTTCATACAATCAATCTTGTACCGTTGACAAACAACACATTGTTGCAAAAACTCTTTCACCGACCTGCGCATATTAGCCCAAAATTTTTTTTGCCTAATGCGAGAAAGAGTTTTGTGGAACCCAAAATGGCCACCTGTGGGTGATGAGTGGCAGTCTGCAAGCATTTGTTGAATTAAGGTGGAGGTGGGGCTTAAGTATACTTTGTCATTTTTGAACCAAACACCATCACGTTGGACTAACTGGTGATGTGTTTTGATGGAGTCAGCATAGAAGGAATCATGTTGGACTTCTCTTTGTAGAATCGACCACCAATCTGCATTTGGCATTGAAATGGATAAGAATTGAAACTTAACTACACGTGATAAAGAGTTAGCCCCTTGATTCTCGGATCCTTTTTTATACTCAATTTTGTAGTCATAACCAAGTATCTTTGGAAGCCATCGGGTTTGTGCCGGAGTAGTGATCCGTTGTTCAAGCAAATATTTAAGACTCTTTTGGTCGGTACGGACTGTAAATGGTTTCTCGAGTAAATAAGGGCGCCATTTCCGAATCGATTTGACGATAGCCAACATTTCTTTTTCGTAGGTGGACAAGGCTAAAGCAGATCCCTTCAAAGCTTCACTTAAATAAGCTATAGGCTGATTTTTTTGGGAGAGAATGGCACCGATTCCGGCTCCACTTGCATTGCATTCGATCACAAATTGTTGGGAAAAATCTGGAAGACACAGGACTGGTGGTGATGTCAATGCCTCCTTTAATTGTTTGAACGCTTTCTCGGCTGCCTCATTCCATTTAAATCCTTCTTTGGACAATAGTTGATGTAGAGGAGCAGCAATGCACCCAAAATTACGGATGAAGTTCCGGTAATAGCCCGCTAAATCGAGGATCCGCGTACTTCCTTTGTTGTTGTTGGTATAGGCCATTCAAGGACTCCTTGTATTTTGGTTGGATCGACGACCACTTCTTGTTCTGAGATAATGTGGCCCAAGTAGTCGACCTGTGAAACACCGAACCTGCATTTGGATTTTTTTTGCAAACAAACTATTACTCGATAAGATAGTTAATACCGTCTTCAAATGTGAGAGATGAGCCTTTCACGATTTAGAATACACCAATATATCGTCAAAAAAGACAAATGAATTTTTGAAGATAGGGACGAAAGAGGTCATTCATGAGACTCTGAAAGGTGCAGGTGCATTGGTAAGACCAAAAGGCATCACAATGAACTCATAATGCCTTCATGTGTGCGAAAGGCTGTTTTCGGGATGTCCTTCTCTAGCACTCGAATCTGGTGATAGCCGGCCCGTAAATCCAACTTGGAGAAGAATTTGGCTCCATGAAGTTTATCTAGAAGCTCATCGATCACAAGGATTGGGTATTTATCTTTGATTGTTATGTTGTTCAAGACCCGAAAGTCTACACAAAACCGCCAATTGCCATCCGCCCTTTTCACTAAGAGGACCGGTGAAGAGAACGGACTATTACTAGGTTGTATCAAACCAGATTGCAAAAACTCCCTCACCATTTTCTCTATTTCAGTTTTTTGATAGTAAGGGTATCGATAAGGTTGTACACTTACAAGTTCTTTGTTTGGCTGCAATGGAATTCGATGGTCATGTGAATGCATTGGAGGCAAGCTGGTGGGTGGTTCGAATATTTGGGAAAAGTTGGCTAGGAGATGGTCGATGTTGGTGAATATGAATGTGGTTGGGTGTTATTATCAGATGGAATGATTTGGAAGAAAAGTCCAGTACTTTGTAGGCTGTTGAATTCTTTATCTGTTAAAGCTTCAATGCCATCACGTTTCAATCCGTGGAAAGTGTGAGAAATTCCTCTAGCTTTGAAGGTCATCGTAAGATGCTTATAATCTGTTTCGATAGGTCCGAGAGTTTCGAGCCATTGGACGCCCAAGACTAGTTGACATGCTGCGACGGGAAGGACATAGTAGTCTGCTGTGATGGAATGGCCTTGGACGGTGATGGTGAGTGCTTGACACTGCCCAGCACATTCAATCCTTTCTCGGTTGGCCACCATAACTTGAAATTTCTTGTCCCGAACCACTGGTATCCCATACTTAGTGACAATAGCTTGATCAATGAAGTTGTGTGCTGCCATCATCGATGAGCACTGCCACAATCTTGTTTCTTAGCTTGCCGAGGACTCGCATTGTTTGTGGATGATTAGTACTTGCAATTGCATGGAAAGAGATTTCTGGCATTGCTTCTTGATGTTCTGGCTGTTGGCGCGTGTCGCTGTCATCATTAGAGCTCGAAGGAGGTGAATCTTCGATCATGAACAATTGTGGGTGTTCGCAGCGATGGCCTGGAACAAACTTCTCGTCACAATAGTAACATAGCCCCTTCTCATGATGTTCCCTTGCTTCTTGGTTGGTGATTCGACGAAAAGTTGTTTGAGCCGAATTAGGGCTTGGATTCACACGTTGGGATGGTGGGGAACCTAGTATACTAGTAGGTTGGTTAGAAATCGCCTTTGCTGCTACTGGAGTTGTTGGGGAGCGAAAGGGTTGACTCGGTTTCTTGTGTACTTGATTTCGTTCCTCAACAAGCCAAGAGACGCTTATGGCATCCGCCAAGGTGTGAGGTTGTTTAATTTTAACATTGAGGCGAATGTCATTTCAAAGTCCCGCAGTAAAACAACCAATGAGAAAAGTTTCTGGTAATCCATCAACTTGGTGGGAAAGCTTTTCAAAAGCTTCCTGGTAAGCTGCTATAATTGTGGTTTGCTTCAGCCATGACAGTGCTTCCGATGGGTCTTCGTAATCAGTCGGACCAAAACGGAGATGTACAACCTTGGTGAACTCGTCCCACGTTAGTGGTCCACGAAATTTTGTCAACCATCTGTGCCATTGGAGGGCAATGCCTTCTAGATGGAATGATGCTAACTGAACTTGCTGATCTGGTGCAACATTTTTGAAGTCAAAATATTGCTCTGCTTTGTAAACCCAACCAGTTGGGTCATCACCATTGAATTTAGGGAATGACAATTTCAAGTGTTGATGATGGTAACCATGGTTGGTGTGAGAATTAGAAGCATGTGGCGAATGTGAGGATGCTCCAGGGGAAAATGGGTTGATTTCAGGATGTGTAGTGTTTGTGCAATTAGAGACTCGAAGAGCTTGAAGCTCTGCTAATACCGTTTGCAAGGCAGCATTAGCTTGGTCGAAGCTTGACACGTGTCGGGCTAAGATTTCATTGACCTCATTGGGGAATTCCGCATTTGTTTTGCCGCGGGTGTCCATGGTCGGAACCACGCTCTGATACCACTGATATGTAGAATTGAGTAGAGGGGAGGAGAAGGACAGGAAAGGTTTGGTTAGCTGGAACTTTCATGCCTTCATTAAAGTTGTGAATGACTATAAATAGTCTGACAATGAAGAAATGGTAACAACAATTCTAAGGACTAGGAACATAACTGCCCACTAAGATGAACATGCTCATCATGGGCTTATTTGAAAGAAATAGTTGCAACTAATCAATAACTCCTTAGAAGTTAGAAACTAATCAATAACTCCTTAGCCAACTCAAGCCACGTTGTCCAAAAGTTTGTGCAACAACAACAACTGGCACGTATCAACAAACAAACTAACCTAAACCTAATTGGCTAATAATGCTCTAACTATGAGCTTTACTTCATCGGCCCAATTACAAATGATACTACCTAAATACCCTAATTAACCTGCTTACATCAGATTATATAGAGTGAAACAGAGTTTAGCGCTGGGAGAAACTGTGGTTAGGGTAGATGATGTTCTTGCTATGAAAATATTCTTGCAAAACAATGATTAATTAAAATAAAATAAAAACCAGCGCATTTGGAATTTCTAACCTTGTTACAGCATTGAAAATTGTAACTCTTGGAGTTTTGTTCTGTAATAAATCCAAACACCATACTTGATTTGGTTTGAAGTTTTAATTCAGAAAGGAATCATTTTATAAAATAAACTGGTGTCGCGGATCTCCCTGGTGAGATTGTTCTAACATAGCTCATTTTTGTCTTCTTGGTAATGTTTGTGGAGTGTATTTCATTGTGCTAGTGGATTTTTTATTAGCAGGGGGGAACTGATGATACAGCTTCAGAGAATTTACTTACAGTCATTGAAGCTCCACGCCAGTCAGATCTGCTGATAGAGTTGGTAAAGAAGCTCAAACCACAGGTTGTAATCACAGGAATGGCTGATTTTGAAGCAGTAACTAGTTCATCTTTTGAACACCTCTTAGACACGACAAGTGACATTGGTGCTCGTTTATTCTTAGACATATCTGACCAGTTTGTACTGTCAAGTCTTCCTGGTTCAAATGGGGTCCTGAAATATTTAGCTGGGCACATTCTGCCCTCTCATGCAGCAATCTTATGCGGTCTAGTGAAAAATCAGGTAAAGTTTTTCATTTTATGCAACTTTGGAAATGAATACATGAAATATTGCTTCTGCTCTTTAGGATAGTGAGACTTAGAGCCTCTGTTGAAAGTACTTAAAAATAAGTCTTACACTGAAAGCTGAACATAAGGCTTATATTGAACGAAAAGAAGCATTGAATGTTGAATATCAAAGTTTGAATTTATTATTAATATTTTTTTGGTTGAATTCATACTAAAAAGAAATAAAATTGAAGTTTGTAACATGTTAATGATTCAAAGAGGGAAATATAAGGTTTTGAACGTCCAAAATTTTCAGTGTTTAGAAATAACAAGAATTTCTTGCATATTTATGAATACTTAAACATGTAAGTGTTCCAAACCTTCAATCTTCATCTTATATTTCTATCTTTGACATCATTACCATGTTAAAACTTTAACTAAAATTGATTTATCATTATAATGAATCAACAAACAATTTTACAGACTTTGATATTCAACATTCAAGATTTTTTTTAGTATCGACAGCCTTCGGCACCAAGTTTTTTTTATGTGTTTTCAACAAATATGCTCTTAGTTTGCCGCTAAACACCACTGAATTTTTCTAGTAAGTTATAAGTGTGTGACAAACAAATTCTTAACTCCGTGTGAAGAATATGCCTAATGTGCTTAATGATCAAAGCAAAACAATGTTGTCAGGTTTACTCTGATTTAGAAGTTGCTTTTGTCATTTCGGAAGAGGAGAGCATTTTCAAGGCATTGTCCAAGACCGTGGAGTTACTAGATGGGCATACAGCTTTGTTTAGCCAATACTATTACGGTTGTCTATTCCATGAGCTTTTATCCTTTCAGCTTGCTGATCGCCATCCACCTACACAGGTTTATACTCATTTATTTAATTTGCATTTGCATTTTATCTTTTTGTTAGAGAAAGAATCATGAATTGGACCACTGATTTTCTTTCCTACTCTGAATTCTAAATAGGTACATATGCTTAACCTAGATCACTACCCCATCACTACCTACATGAAAGGAAGTTTACATTCCAAAAAAAGTATGATATACATCTATGTTTAGATATACTTAATAAAAGGCTATTGCTCTTTCTAGACATTATCATCATCATTATTATTATTATTATTATTGAAAATGATGGAATAGTATCCAAAAAAGAGTTGTTAGGCTCTAAAAGAACTTATTTACTATTTAGCACTTCAAAAACCCTAGCACGTGATTCTTCTTCTCATTTCTCATCTCATCTTCACCAACCTTCCTTCTTCCTTATCCAACCACCACCATCCACCACCGGCAGCTGGCATATACTACCCCAACCCCTTACTAAAGCTAGTTCAACGTCAGCGGGGTCAACTTTGACCATCACCAACACCATCTCCAACCACCACCAGCAACCCAAACCCTAGATTTGAAATTTCTTCTTCATGATGATTCAACTACCACCACCGACGACCACCAACCCTCTACCTCTTATGAAGTTAGGTTTTCGCTAACCACCTCCGGCAACCACCACGACCATCTCAGGCCACTAAACCCTAGATTTGTATAGATTTTGAGAGCACGTGAGCAAGTATTTAATTGCCAATAATTGTTTTTGGTCTTTTTTGGGTATTTAAGTTTCAAACAGGTACCATCCAAACATTTATTATTATTATTATTATTATTATTATTATTATTATTATTATTATTATTATTATTATTATTATTATTATTGTTATTATTATTGTTTTATTCATATAAAGAAAGGCATCGATCTTGTTCTGATTGGAACCTCATTTCTGTTGCATGATGGAAAATAATGTAGAACCCTAATTGATAGAACTGACATCCTCCTATAATCGTGAATGGCCACAAAATAAGAAAATGACATTGATCAAACCATAAAAAATGCATTTGTTGTGGAAAACAACCTAATTGGAGGTAAAAACCATGCCACGGTGATTATAAACTTTTGACATGAAAATTAACAGAGATACATTATAAAAGAACTTAGGTTGGGTTTGGTTGCATGGAGTTCACTTTCGTGGAAGACATAAGGGGACCACATATTTCAGAGTCTAACTTGATCAAAATGTAGGGGACCATCTATCACCAATTCTAAAGTTTTGATCAATGGTGGGAGTTGAACTCTCATGATCATGGGAATCAAATTCTTTAGGGGTGCAAGGAGTTTGTTCATGGGAGTTAATAAAAAAATAAATGTTACATGACATTCTGAAAAAGTAAAACAGAATATTGGTCTTGCTTGGAGCTCTTTCTGCTCAAACTTAATTTTATTTCGTGACAATAATCCTTTTAAGTTTCAAGGACAGGGAATAGATGTTTTGGTATTATCAAATACTTACATAGTGTTTCCTATTTTAATTTAAAAATGGTTCAAAATTGTTTTTTGTTTTTATTTATTTACAGAATCAAAGCTGTATGTGGAAATTTGCATTTTTTTTAATTTCCCTTTTTCCTCATGGTCTTGTCCCATATTCCTACAGAGGGAATGCGCAAAGGATAATACTGCTGATATGATTGGGTTTCCAAGTTCTTCTATTTCAGTTTTTGATGAAGCTGAGCTCTCTGTTACTGGTCCAGAGAACTTGTCACTGGTTCACATGGATGTAGATCAAAGCTTCCTGACTGTACCTGCTCCTGTCAAGTCCGCCGTCTTTGAAAGTTTTGCAAGACAGAATGTGCTAGAGTCAGAAACTGATGTGAGGAGTTGCATTCAGAAGTTTATCAAGAGAAACTACGGGTTCCCAACAGACAGTCGTGCAGAATTTGTATATGCAGATTCTTCACTGGCTCTTTTCAACAAACTAGTACTTTGTTGTATTCAGGAGGAAGGCACGTTGTGCTTCCCTGCTGGCTCAAATGGAAATTATGTGTCTGCCGCCAAGTTTATGAAAGCAAATATTATGAATATCCCGACAAACTCTAATACCGGATTTAAGCTTTCAGAGAAGACACTTGCAGGTTTTCTTGGGTCAGTCAAGAAGCCATGGGTGTACCTTTCTGGTCCAACGGTCAATCCAACTGGCTTGCTTTATAGCAACAACGAGATCCAGGAAATATTATCTGTCTGTGCTAATTTTGGGGCTAGAGTTGTGATTGATACTTCTTTCTCTGGGTTGGAATTCAACACTGATGGATGGATTAGTTGGGACTTGGAAGATAGTTTGTTGAAACTAAGTTCCTCAGGGAACCCCTCTTTTTGTGTGTCTTTACTAGGGGGACTTTCTTTTGAGATGTTGACGGGCGGTCTTACTTTTGGGTTTCTGGTTTTAAATCAACCATCTATTATTGATGCATTCAATATATTTCCAAGTTTGAGCAAGCCTCACAGCACTGTTAAGTATGCAATAAAGAAATTACTGGATCTGAAAGAACAGAAAGCAAAAAATCTATGTGCAGCCCTCTCTGAGCAGAAAGAGATGCTGAGTACTAGGTATAAACGCCTAAAAGAGGTAAGTGCTTTACTCCCATGGAATTTATAAAACAGAGTATTCTTTCTGTTCATTAATTCATATGTTTTGTATAGTCAAACTTGAAAGTACAAAACTTTGGTCAAAGTTTCGATCATAAAAGAAGGAACGGAAAATGAAAAGACGAGGAAAGCATAATAATATGGATAATAATGATAGTTATCTTTCTGAGATTAAATAGGTTTAGTATTTTGTACTTGTTTGTTATTAGTTGTTACCTCAGGTAATAATATAATTTATTTTGGATTTCTAACTTGATATGAGTTTGTTTGTTTGTGGTTCTTCTTGCTTCGGAGTCTGAATAAAAAAGGGTCCACCCAGAAACCTAAACCGAATTGCATTAACTGAAACTTGATAACTCGTTGAGCAAAGGTGCTTTACACTTAAACCAAGCAAGATATTTTGCAAGTCTATTTCTAATTGGATTGTAACAATCACAACTTGAAAGAAAAATGTAGAAATGAGATACGTTTTGGTGTTTGAAACAAGTAGGAACTCCACATTCAAAATATTATGAATGGGCAGTATTTTTCTGGTTTCTGGTTAGGGACTTTGAAACCTAGAATATTCAGATTTATGAAACAGGAATTCTAAATGTCGAGGAAGCCAGCGAGGAAATCAGCGAGGTTTGGAGAGAGGGAAGGTGGGGACCGTCCATCCCTCTCGAGATGTGCACATGAAAAATACCGACACGCATCCCAAGGGGGATGGGCGGCCCACACTCTCCCTCTCTCCTTTCCTCGCCCATTTCCTCGCTGGTTTCCTCGCTGGCCAGAATCACTCTTTATGAAATATACTCATAAAAACCAATCAACACCTTTGAATATGATCTCGGATGAGTCAAGTCTAGGAGCTTTTTCCTCTTGAAACTAGAAGTAGCTAATTAATATGGAGTGAGAGTTATCTGGGAGGGACCTTAACAGAGTCGAATTGTTAGGCCTATTCTATATCCTAACTGCTTTAAAAGTTCTCTTGTTGTGGTTCTTACTTTCTTCGTTACATTTTTTTGTACTTTTCCCTTGGTAGCCACTTGATTTGTACTGACCTTGATGACAGACATTACAAAAATATGGATGGGATGTGATTGATTGCCATGGAGGCGTGTCTATGGTTGCAAAGCCATCTGCATATCTTGGGAAAACATTGAAGCTAAAGGCAGAAGGTGGAAGCATAGCTTATGAAGCAAAACTAGATGACTCTAATATCAGGGAGGCCATGCTCAGGTCGACTGGGCTCTGCATCAAAAGTGGGTCATGGACTGGAATACCTGGATACTGCAAGTTCACCATTGCCTTGGAGGATGTGGAGTTTGACAAGGCATTAGAATGCATAGTCAAATTCAACACGTTGGTCATTGGCAATTGAAAATAGCATCTGTTTTCAACTATTGCCAAATAGGCCAATTCTGCTGTAAGTTTTTTTATCAATGGGAAATTAGACGGTAAATTTCTCCTGATAGATAATCTGAAAATTCCTTACATAGGAAAGTACAATTTTCCATTGTACCTTTTTGATTCTGTTACCTTTCTTGATAAAATGGGTGCACTGGTGCGATATTTGGCCTGCTAAAAAATTATTGTATTAAATTAGTTGGGATTTTTTTTTCCATAATCAATATGTATATTAAAATTCTTAGTGCACACATAAGAATTTCTCCTCCATTTGCAAACTGTTTTGGAGGACTTTAAGAGTTGTTCTACTCCCTTTAGTACATTAGTCTATATGGAAGACTGCGTAACTGAAATTCCAAAACACTGAAAGTGCTGAAGTGTTCAAAACTGCTTCTTGACTGACATGTGGACTGTTAGCTGCTATTCTTTTGAGATACTGAATGTATGAAACAGATTCTTAACCAATGTGAGTCCTTGCAGAATTCCAGAGTGTGCATCAGCGCCATTTCTGCTGCAACACTGAACACTTTTCTTCATCAACATTTTCTGCTGACCATTGAAACATTGTCAATTCATGGCCCTGTAATGGAAGTAAGGTGGTGGTGTGTGTGCAGCATCCATTGAAGTTCTATTCGAATCCATTTTTGAGAATTCGAACAGGTATGTGACTGGGAGGAAAGATGATCTAGACTCCCCAATTCTCATAGACCTGCAAATGAAAGTGGTCCTTCCCCCAAATTGCTGATCTGTTAATTTCTCTTTGCATCTTCTGTAAACTAGGAGACTTGCCTCTGAAAATGGCATCATTTCTTTGTTCCCATATGGTAACTAATACTGACACAATGTCAATGATCCATACAATCAAGGGGATTCCAAGCTCTTTCAATAGGTTTATACCAAATTCTAAATATTTATCAAGGCCTTGTTTGAGAAGCTATCCCAAAAACCGGATAGTTGGAGAGAAGCCACAAAATTTACTCGCCTCCAATTGAAGAAGAGGCGAACCTCATCCTCTGCCTCATTGTCGCACAACTGAAAGATGGGGTCAATAATCACATGATGTCTTCAAAGATTTGTTGCAGTAGGAAGTATATCTCTTACAGTTTTTGACATGAAAACTTTCTTTTTCTCTGGAGGCTTTAGCTTCCAAGGGAACTCGATGAATATCCAATTGGAGTGAAGAGGCGCCAACCAGATCCCTACTTTATATTTCTTGAATAGAACTTAATAGGCTTTAGCAACATTGAAAGTGTTACGAAATTGAGGAAAACATTGATTAATTATATTTAAGTTTCTAACATAATTTATTTTCAATACTATAAATAGGCCCTTACAGCACGAGAGGTGTAAAAGTTTTTACCATATTTTACTCCATCATATTCTTTAACATTATTATTTTATTAAATTAAAAAAAAGTATAAATAATTGTTATAATTATGTTGCTTAGAAATCTTTAGCTAAAACCCCTAAAAATTATAAATTTTACTTACTATTGAATTTTAGTACGCTAAAAGTATCGCGCGTCCACATCCAGTGAGGATGTTAGGTAGCTTTTGTTGGTCTGCTCGAAACCTCTGGAAGTCTCTCCATCAATCTCGATCACTCCAAAATCTAAAACTTCCCACCACCAACAAATTGACAAATGAAATTAAGAGCCCGAACCTTCTGGGTGCGTCTGCTTCGTGGCTCTTTTTCAGCTGTAGCTACTGCCACCTCTCATTTACTATAAGAGACGTCCTCCTTCCTAACCAGCACATCACACACACAGACACTCTTGTATCAATCTCTTTCCCTCGCTTGTTAATCTTTACATACATCTCTTTCTCAGAAATGAAGAAGCAGGTGGTGTCCTCCTTTGTTTTATTAGTATTGGTGATGATGTTGACGACGAGTAGACTAGAGGCAGATGGATCGCTTCTGTCCCAGTTTCTTGATCAACGTCCTCCTACCACGGGGGGATTAATGAGCAACCTTCTAGCAGATGACCCGTTCCGTATTTTAGAACAAATTCCCTTTGGCCTTGAGAGAGATCAGGTGGATATTTCTCCTGTCCGTGTGGATTGGAAGGAAACGTCTGATGCTCACTTTATCGTGATTGACATCCCTGGTAATTAGTTCATTTGTCCAAAGCTTTGCATATACCACCTTTTCCATCAATCAATATATATGCTGCTAATGATTCCTTGTCTTTAATTATAGGGATGAAGAAGGAAGAAGTGAAGATAGAGGTGGAAGAGAACAGGGTGTTAAGAGTGAGCGGAGAGAGGAAGAAGGAATCTGAGGAGGAGAAGAAAGGCGATCACTGGCACCGTGTCGAACGTTCTTATGGTAAGTTTTGGCGTCAATTCCGTCTTCCTGACAATGTGGACATGGACTCCATTCAAGCCAAGTTGGAAAATGGTGTACTCACAATCAAGTTGAACAAGCTTTCCCCAGACAAGATCAAAGGGCCTAGACTAGTCAGCATTGCTAGTGCTAACTCAGAAGATAACCAACTCAACCAGGGCAATGTCCAAAAAAATGAACTCTAATTAGTATGTATGTTTGGTTTCTCTAGCAGTGTAATACCAATTAATAAGTCGTGCAATCTCCGACCTTTTTGTTTTTTTTTTTTTTAAGTGAGCTGGGTTTTTATAAGATTTCATAATCTATTAATCTATTATCAACAAGGTGCAACACCATAAGAAAGTAACTATGCCGTCGAGTCCTAATCACTCGACCATAACACCATTGACTGCAATCTTCGATTTTAATCACTTGAGAATATCATTTCATTGCCTAAAGGCTTTCTACGCTACACTCCCTTGACACTACAAGTACAGTACATATCTTCTCTTTGAGGACGATCGCTAAATGGTTAAAAAATAATGGCTGAAAACTGAAATTACGTGGTTGAAGATTGAACTTCATTCTACAAACCGTGAAGCTCTATGTCACCAGTTCATTCATTTACCTTCGGTTTTACCTATGTGATGAGACGACCGAGTCTAAGAGGAGAGTGATTATTTGATACGAGCATAAACTCTTCAAAATGGATTTTTATTCAAGGGTATGGTTAAATTTACAATTTCTGGTTAATGAAGAATTAGCATCTATAGTTTTGTTTATGGTAGAATAGGACGACTAACTTAAATCTTAAATTAAGATTGATTTTTAAGCTCACCAAAATATGAAAATTGTAATACAATTTGAATTACTTGAAAATGTTGAAAATTAATGAGCAAGTTATGATCATTTTCTATGTTTGTCGCAAAAGATATGCATTTTGACTTTGAGATGTGGCGTTTTTTAGCTGTTGCATTTTTTAGAGTTTAAGGGTTTTGATTTTGAGAGATTTTCGAGAGAGGGGGGAGAATGCAAGAGATTTGAGTGTGGTGAGAGATTTGAATGTGTGAAAGGGAGGAATTTCAAATGGGGAAGGGAGGAACCGTTTGTCGATTGAATGGTGGAGGAAAAAAATTTGGTTTTTTTATTTATATAGGTAATGTGAGAAAGAAAGTAAGTGATGTGAGAAAGAGAAAATTGTGGTGTGAAGTAGTCGTTGCCTTTGTTTATTTGTTTTGCATGAACTTGGCGATGATTGTTGTTCAATGTTGGTGTTGGAAATTTATGTATTTCCATAAGATTGAATAAGGTCATATCTAATATGTAAAGTAATATGGCTTTTTTAAATATTATGTATTTGTTACATTGGGTGTGCCCAAGAGGTACAAATTGCTAAATAGTTAGGATTTTCTTAGTTTCTATCATGTAGTAGAATCGAATTTGTTGTATTTTGAGAAACTAACGATCATGTGTGTGCAAATTTGTTTAACACACTATTTTATACAATACATATTCTTATTTGTACAATTAATTTCGACTAAAACTAGTTGTTAAAGATAAGGTGATTATTGATTCAGGCTCAGTTGTAGTACATTATTGATTCAAATGAAAGTAGACAATTGTTAAAGGGCCCAATATCTCAATCACATCCTTGTCTAAAGCTTCAAATGAGACTTCATATCCGAAACGCAAGAGGTAGGTAGGCTCTTCATATCTACCACGAGCATTGGGCTATCGATCACGCTCAGAATCTTCAGCTTGAGTAGCCCTGAACAAGCAACGAATGATCTTTTGATGGCTAAAGAAGAAAAGCTCTATGTGCCCAAGTGTAACAACTTTATAAAGGAGCTATTGAAGGAGTGCCTTAAAACTCGATGGGTTGGTCACCCAGGCCAACAAAGAACATTGGCTCTCCTCAAGGCAGCATATTATTGTCCGCACATGCGCGATGACATTGATGAGTATTAGGAACATAAGTGAATTGTCCTAAAGCGCACTAAATCATATTTGTGAAAATTTGTTTAACACACTATTTTATACGGTATGTATTTTTATTTGTACAATTAATTTCGACTAAAACTAGCTCTTACAGATAAGGTGGTTATAGATTTAGACTCGATTGTAGTACATTATTGATTCATGTAAGCAAACAATTGTTTAGTTAAAATTGAATGGTCCTAAAGTGCATTAGGAACAAAATCGAATTTGTTGTATCTTGGGAGACTAATGACAAGTCTTCATGTTCATCTCAAGTAGTCAATTCTTATATCTAGTCGCCAAAATTTCTGTCCTAAAGTGCATTAAGAACATAATCAAATCGTCATAAAGTGCATTAGAAACATAATCGAATCTGTTGTATCTTGGGAGACTAACAACCAATCTTCCTGGCCATATCGAGTAGTCAATTTTTATATCTATTCGCCTGAACTTTTGTCCATAACTGCATTAGGAACATAATCGAATCGTCCTCAAGTGCATTAAGAACAAAATTGAATCTGTTGTATCTTGGGTGACTAACGACTGTATTTGTGCAACTTGGTTAACACGTTTTGTACAGTACATGTTTTTATTTGTACAAATAATTTCAACTAAAACAGGTTGTTACATTAATTCAAGCTCAGTTGTAATACATTACTGATTCAGATAAAAGCAGACAATTGTTTAGTTAAGTGCATTAGGAACATAATCGAATATGTTGATGAAAGCAGACAATTGTTTAGTTAAGTGCATTAGGAACATAATCGAATCGGTTGTATCTTGAGAGACTAACGACCATATTTGTACACATTTTTTTTAACACACTGTTTGTACATTACGTGTATTTATTTGTACAAATAATTTCGACTAAAATTGGTTGTTATAGAGAAGGTGATTATTGATTTAGGCTCAATTGTAGTACATTATTGATTCAGATTAAAACAGACCATTGTTCAGTTAAGTGCATTAGGAACAAAATCGAATCTGTTGTATCTTGGGAGACTAACGACCATATTTGTGCAAATTTATTTAACAACATTTTGTACAATATGTATTTTTATTTTCCACCAATTGAGTTCATTGAAATAGTCTTAACAAGTTCGCTAAAGATGTGAAAAACTATGTATATCAAGATGCGATTGGCAAAAGATACATCATAATGTAATATCTAGATTTTTAAAGGTTCAAGGATAACCAAACCCTGGCTCAATTTTCCGAAAAAAAAAAAACAAAGGTTACCACTTCATCTAAATCGGCACTTGATCAGCAAAATCAATTGTTTCAGGGCTTCTTCAGTTGCAGTTGCAATTGGGATTGGGCTTGGGCTTGGAAATCCACAATCAAAGATTGAAGTACCTTTTTCAACCAGTTCAAAACGAGCATAGAGCCCAAGCCTAAATTAGTTTAGTTTACTTACTACCCAAACAATGCCCGTGTTCCACTTCCATTCATCACAAAAATCTCACATCTCAATAACCCACACCATTAATCTGAAACTCGTAGAACCATCTGGATTTCACCCGAAAGGTAGTATCTCAACAACCCACTCTCTAGAATCTTTCTTCATTTCTATATAAACCTAGATAAACTCGCTTCCTCGTCCCCCATTGATCAAGCAAGCAGCGATTCAATCCATCGTTTATCTTATCTTAGTTTCTCTGATCAGCTATAGCCTAGCAGCACTTGAATACATAAGAAGATGAAGAAAGCAGCGAGCATGGGTGTAATGCTACTTGTAATGATGATGGCAGCCTTACCACAAGCAGCATATGCATTGATCCCTTACACAACCAGAAGCAACATATTCGACATGATTCAGCTCCCAATCAATGACGTTGATCCATTTCGAACCCTGGAACAAACACCTCTCACAATCCCCAGAGCGGGAGTCGAAACACTCGCTCTAGCACGCGCAGACTGGAAAGAAACATCCAAAGCATGCACACATCATCTCCCTTGACGTGCCTGGGATCAACAAGGAAGACATCAAGATCCAAGTGGAGGAGAACCGGGTGTTGAGAATTAGCGGAGAGAGGAAGATCGAAGAAGAGAAGGAAGGGGACAAATGGCACCGGGCTGAGAGGACAAGTGGCAAGTTCTGGAGGCAATTCAGGTTGCCTTCCAATGTAGATTTAGATTCGATTAACGCGCACTTGGAACATGGAGTTTTGAAGATTACCATTCCCAAAATGGCTGAAGAGAAGAAGAGGCAGCCTAAGGTGGTTAACATTGCTAGTCAAGCTTCTTTTGGTGGTGAGGATGTTAAGACTACTTCTAAGGCAGCTGATATGTAATCTAATCTAATCTAATCTAATCAGCGTGCTTTAGATTAGTTGCTCATGTTTCTTGTATTGTATTTGCTTGTCAAAAGCTTTGATTGTGTGTAAGAATGTATTGTCTGAAATGATGGTCAGCAATTTATTATCTTTGTAATAAAAGAAATGTACTAGTTAATGGTGGTAAACGAGATGGGCAAAATATAATTTCACTTCGCCTGCAACAATCTGATCCATGAACAAACTAGGATAGGCAATTCACTCTTTTAAGTTGGGATTTTATTATTTCTGTAACAGGTTCCCAAACGAAGAGTAATAATTTTATTTTTTGTCAACCTTTGCTATGGAGGTTTCACCCTCCTTGTATTCAAAACTGTTGAGATTCCGGTAATTGGCCTCCAACTCTATGTCACATGCTTATGTGGAAGTAAAACATGGATTTGCCCTACTTAAATCTAACATTAATTCTTTCTCCCTTCTGCAGGTAAAGAAGCAGGAGCTGCCAGTGATGGTGGTAATATAGCCGAGGGGCCTGATGCACCTACAGAGGCATAAAAAAAGTCCATGATATCTCATGATCGTCGAGATAATATCCAGGTCAGAGGTAACAATACCTTTGCATTTGCCTAGGAGCAAGTTGGAGAAAAAATGAAGCAAAAAAGCAAAGTGAACCGAAGCAGGAAATCGAGGAAGCCCCCAAATCAAACTATGAATTCAGGAAAATGTTGTTAAAGGTGAGAAAGTTATTATCCAATAATGGATTTAAGAAAATGTAGCAATTGGCTATGAATGTGCTTATGGCAGTTGCTCTTGAGCGCATCATTGCTTCAAGTCAACAAAGTTAAACTTTACTGTAATACTGAAAATTCAAATTTGATTACCTTGTGTAAGAGGGAAAGGTCCTCGTTTTATTTTTTGTACAATATATAAATGCATACTATGAAGTGGATAGAAATGGCAAAGCCACATAAGAGATGGATGAATTTTGGCAGGTTCTAATCTATCAACTGGTTTTGAGTTGTAGTGGTTTCTGCTTATAACTTGTAGGTGCTTGGTGGCATCATTCAATTATGATATTCTGATTCTTCACTTGTCTGACAATTCTACTCACATGTGAGATTTAAGGATGCTGTATATACACCCCTCCTTCCTAAAAGTTCCTAGTAGTAATTAAAATTCTTTAATAGTGGCATGTACTTAGCCTTTACAAGTCAAAATTTGGTTAGGGAACTTCACATATTGAGGTCACATGGAACAGAGAGAATGAGAGCAGTTGCACTTAATAAATTACCTAATCACTTGTATGTATTCTATATGTTGAAGGCATTGCAACCAATCTGAATGGGACGAGGAAAGATGAGGAGTTTTTTCAGAAGTCACAAGCACCAAACTTTGGTTATTAGTCACTACAATTGTGCCTGAATTTAGACCCTACTAGGTGAGTAGATGACAACATAACAAAAACCAGTCATTTTTTCTTTTTCAATCTAATATACCTTCATTTTTTTTTTGGTATAGAAAGATGCACATTTGGAGAAGTGTGCCCTCCAATATCAGAATTCAATTTGATTCCTCTGGCACTTTATTTTCTGTTCTTATTTAAATCCATGACTTTGTTAATAGACTAATAGCATCCACAATGCTCATTGTATTGTGGACGAAAATCTACAGGGAGGAGATTAACATATGCAAGAGGTTAAGCTTTAAGATCAAAACAATATTGGTCCAATTTTGTACAAACAATGTATGTATACATATGTCTCTACCATAATATATAACAGATCAGAAATTCTAAATGTCGAGGGTTTGGGCGAGGAAACCAGCGAGGGAAATGAGGTGGAGGGGGTGGAAACCGTCCACCCCCCTCGAGATGCGTGCATTGACTTTTCGCGCACGCATCCCGAGGGGTGTGGACGGTTTCCACCCCCTCCACCTCATTTCCCTCGCTCGTATCCTCGACATTTAGAAAAGCTCCGTTATCAACCATGAATACACATAGGAAATGATATTTGATTAAAGTAACCTCCACAAGCACATAAAGCTTATACAAAACACAAAGATGATGTCTGACTTGGATTGGAAAATTCTAGGGGTCGAGGGAGGGAACGAGGGAGGGAGCGAGGGATGGGTGAAAGCCACCCATCCGCCTCGAGATGAGCATCATCACACATCTCAAATTTGATGCGCTCATCTCGAAGCGGATGGGTGGTTACCACCCATCCCTCGCCCCCTTTCCCGCGCTCCCTCCCTCGCTCTGTAGCAAAGCTCGACTTGGATTACTTAAACAACACCTCTTCCATGTATGCTTACACAAATAGCAATAAATAAATTTAAAAAAAAAAATTTCTTCTCAAAGTTCACTTTTGGATAACTTTTATCATCTCTACAACAACTTTCCTCCTAAATTTACCAAAACCAACACTCTCTCTTCACCACACCAAAGTTGTTGATGGTCAATTCTCCTCAAAACACTCCCACCTCTTTATCTATCCACTCTCCTCTCCCTTTCGCACACTTTGTTTTCCCCATCATTTCCTCTCTCCCTTCACACTTACTTAAATACAACAGTCAAGAAGAAATAAAAAATAAAAATTTAAAAATTTAAAAATTAAAAATAAACAAGGAAAAAAATACTTATTATCATTATTATCAGAATAAAGACAGACTCTTCTGTTATTTAGATTAAATTACAGATTACAGATTACAGAATCCAGAAGGGACCCCCCCCCCCCAATATATGTTCTTCTTCTCTCCATCAAATTCAATTCAGATCCCATAATAAAGTTCCGATCTTTCTCTTTTTCATCCATTTGGGTATCTGAATTTCTGTTCACCAACTACAGTTGTTATTATAATTCTCTCTCACCGACTATCAACAAGAAGAAGAAGAGAAATAATAATGTCTGGGGTGTTGAGATGGAGAAAACTGAGAGAAACAGCAATCCGATTCACTTCTGAGAAAACCCGGTCCACTTACATCCTCTCATTGAGCTCCCCAATCACCACTCGCTGCTTCAATCATCTTCTCAGAGAGCCACTTTTAGGGTTTCAAGAGCGCCACAAGTGGGAAGGTGGAGGAGGAGGAGGAAATGGATGGAATGATGATTTCTCTACTCGCAAAATAAGGGCTGAAGCGAATTGCCCCAGATGTTCCAAGCAGATGGACCTCTTCTTCTCAAACAGAGGAGAGAAATCGAGTTATCAAGCAGTGAACCTCTGCTCCAATTGCAGGACTGCTTATTACTTCAGGCCTAACAAGTTGGTGCCTTTGCAAGGGAGTTTTGTGGAGATTGGGAGAGTGAAGGCCAAGGATCATTCCGAGAATAATTCCAAGAAATCATTGGGGTGTAATAATAATGAGGGTGGTGGGGATGAGGATTTTGGGAATAGGCTCAGGATTTCATTTTGGGAGACTTTGAGGTCTTATGGTGGTGAGCCACCGGAGAATTGGCCTCCTCCACTTGCTCCACCGCCACCTGGTGCCAAGGGGTTGGCTGTGCATAATCCGCCTGGTCCACCATTTGCTCCTGGGGTGAATGTAATAAGGGCGACGGGTCCGGGTGGGGGCGCTAGTAGCACTGGTGATGGTAATGGTGATGAAAAGAGTGGATGGGGCGGGTCAAATTTGGGCAAGGATTTGCCAACACCCAAGGAGATCTGCAAGGGACTTGATAAGTTTGTTATTGGCCAACAAAGAGCCAAAAAGGTTCAGTTCTTCTCTTCTTCTTTTTTTACTTCCCCATATACTATAATATGCACTTGACTCTATAAAATTGTTGAGTTTTAGAAAAATTATGCAAATTGGCAATATAGAATAGAAAAAAAAAGGTTTGATATTTTAGTATACCATAGCTTGTTGAAATGCTGTGTTTTAGAAGAAAAGGTGAAGATTGATATTTGGGAGTCGATAGGGATCAAGGTTTGATTTTTACAAACAAGCACACCATAGCTTGTTGAGGTGTTCAGTTTCAGCAGAATGACAACAATAGAATGTTATGGATATGGAAAGTTTTGAGAAAAGATTTGATTTTTCCACTTATGTCAGCCACCTACTTTATAACATAAACACATATTTTACAATTTAGAACCAAAAGTGCGAAGAAAATTTGTTATTTCATCGATACATTTTCTTAATTTGTTAGATTTTTGTGTAGAATATGTGCAAGTTATTTGACCTTTGCACATTTGCCTTGTTTATTTACATTCATATAAAACCTACTATGTTACATTGTTGAAGTTCAGGAGAAAAGTCCTCATATATAAGCAACCTGCTTTGTAACTTTGATGCAGGTGCTTTCTGTGGCTGTTTATAATCATTACAAACGAATATATCATGCCTCCATGCAGAAAGGGTTAGTTATCTTGAAAATGCCAATCTAAACAATTTATAGAAATAATCTGTATGATGTAGTTCATACTGATTTTTATTCTACAAGCTACATCACAGTCAACAGAAGTTATTATGTTTTTGGGTAGACTTAGGTGTGTTTATTTGTTTTCTATGTTGTTATTGTTAGAATTGAAGTGATTTATTGAAACTCTAGGGCTGCAGCAGATTCAGGGAATCTGGATGCTGATAATGACGAAAATGATTCAGTTGAGCTAGAGAAAAGCAACGTACTTCTGATGGGTCCTACTGGCTCGGGTATGACCTGCGCCCTGCATCACAGACTTTTTATTGTAACAAATAGAAAGAGAATAAAATGGTTTGTTATATCTATTATGTTACTAATGGCAGTGTGGTGATGACGATGTTACACTTTGAAGATTACTGGTTTCCCTTACATGTTTTTTGTTGATTCTGAAAACAGGGAAGACGTTACTTGCAAAAACACTAGCTCGATTTGTTAATGTTCCCTTTGTCATTGCAGATGCAACAACATTGACCCAGGCATGTTTATTTATTTCTCTGTTTTTTTTACTAATTCTTTTTCCTGTTAGAATTTTGAGTCATAGTATTCCTATCAATGAATATGTCATTTTGCATCCAACGGAAACCATGACGATCATGTGTAGTGTCCAGTACTAGGGCTACTTTCTTGTCCACAATAATATCCTTGCATTCTTTCCACTCCTCATGCAGAACTTCCTCATAAGATAATTTCCTGTTGATTACCCCAGAGGATAGCGGTCTTAATTTCTATCTTTAAACTTTCATTCCAGATAGCAAATACTTGGCCACTGCATAGTGCTCTGGCAGACAGTTTTGTATGGCCAGATCAAGCCTTAAATGGTCCCACCTCAAACTCTAGGTTAAAATCAATAAATTCAACCTTGAGTTCAAGCCGTTATAAAAATATGCCTTCTTGAATTTCCTTCTTACATATGGCAACATCCATGATCTTTAAATCAGTAAAATTTTTGAAATTCATTTCCACTTTCTGGTGCACAAGCATATGCTAGTACAGTTGATGGAATTGCTAGAGATGAGCACAACTTTCCTTGTTAGTGATTATGCAAATGATCTATGTTTTAACACTGCAATATTTCTATGGTTAAATCTCATTTAGATGTTCCTGAAAGCACAAGTTGCCTTCTTGATTAAAGCTAAGACTGGGAATTACTACTTTTTCAGGCTGGTTATGTTGGAGAAGATGTTGAGTCTATATTGTACAAGTTACTTACGGTATGTTTTTCTAATTCAGCATATGTGGATATCTTCATAGATTATTAGCTTTCAGCTACCTGCTGGTTGTCAAACTGTATCATCAAGATTTGAACTTCTTTTTCCCTTACGATTTAGCAAACATATCGTGCGTAATGTTCTTCTCACAAATTATTGTATTGCATTATTTTATTTATTTATTTATTTTTGGTGTGGTTTTGTGCTATATCCTGATGGGTTCAGTGAAGCTTACAAACCAAAACATAATCGAAACTTAGATAGCCAAAGTTTCACAATTTGAATAAATTCTCAAAATCAAAATTAAAATTAAATATTACAGTGGCCAATGAACTTAATTTATGATTGACCTAATCTTGCCAAGCAAGCAACTAATTTTCTAAATAAAATAGAAACCCTAATTCTAATAGGGCCTTAACACTGACTTACCAAATAATAATAATTAATAACTAATACTAATACTTAATATTACACCATTCTCCCCGCTTCAAAAAGCTCATCATCAAGCTTAGAGGTTGTTATCTCTGAAAAGAGAAATTCTAAATGGCGAGGAAACGGGCGAGGGAAGGGAGGTGGCGGGGTGGGAACCGTCCACCCCGCTCGGGATGCGCGCACCAAAAATGACAGCACACATCCCGAGCGGGGTGGACGGTCCCCACCCCGCCACCTCCCTTCCCTCGCCCGTTTCCTTGCCCGTTTCCTCACCATTTAGAACAGCTCCTCTGAAAAAGTGTTTCACTTAGAGTCGTCCTCGGACTTTCCCCCGGTAATTGCTTCTACCATGAAAAATCAAATCAAAATGTTGTCGCCAAAAATAATATCCCACATGAATCCTTGTCTCACTAGATATCCACTCCATGATTTGAATATGTGCGCAAAATCCCCTCAAAACTCAAAATTCGCCATAAAAATTTTCCAATTTGAGTCACAAAGTTTGTCTCGTTGTGGGACATATATTGTCCTGTAATGGGTAATAACCTCTAAACCAAAGTCATAAGAATCATTAGTTTGTGGTAGAACAAGGTCTGGCTTGCAGCCGTAGATAGCAGAGTCACTTAAGTTAAATTTTTGTGGTGGTACTGATTAATGTTGGGGGTGTAAATAACACCCACAAGCTTGGAGATTTTCTTCTCCATCTTCTCTTCTTCCTCTTTGGATTTGGGTAGAGTTAAGGTTTCCAAATTGCAAATCACAATTTAATGAATTGGAAAAATTAGGGTTATCTTCCTTGTTTGTAACAATCACCCCGTTCTAGCGAACTTTGCTTTTTTGATTTTCTTTCACATGAAAACTTGCAAAATTTTGTGATGTTCGCAATGCAACAACTTGCGGATAACCATATACCCTTCGTACGCATCAAACACGGGTGGTTTCTCGCAATCAACGTTGACTTTTTGCGACATATTTCTCCAAGATTTTACCACTCTGATACCAAATTGATAGGTTCAACGGATACTTAAAAACCAAAACATAATCGAAACTTAGATAGCCAAAGTTTCACAACTTGAAGAAATTCTCAAAATTAAAACTAAAACTAAACTTATTACATTAGCCAATGGCTTTAATTTATAATTGACCTAAGCTTGCTAAGGATAAAACGAGTTTTCTAAATAAAATAGAAACCCTAACTCTTAAAGTGAATCCCTAATTCTAATTGAACTCGTACTCCTAGGTGGGTCTTAACATGGACCTACCCAATTATAATAATAGTAACTAATAATACTAATACCCAATATTACATCATATCCACTTAAACAACTATTTGGTTTGCTCCTCCCCCTCCCCCCGCCCCTCTCCCCAGAAAAAAAATAAAATAAAAAAAATTCTGATTTGACTTATAAAATCCACTTTTCATATATTTATGCTATCGACATTTGGATAGGGATTGTGCGCCTAAAACTTGGGCAAATAATCTCCCTCCTTCGACTTTGCCTGTCAAAATGTTTATTCACCACCCCAAGTAAGAAATGTAGAAAGAGATTCAGGAAAACTGTTGCACCTGCACTAATAGAGCCTGCCACAGTTGCACATGAAAACCCACCCAATGACTTTTCGTGCCCTGCATAGTTTTAATATCTGGCCTTTATTATTTATCAATTTTTTCATCTTGGTTTTGGCTCACTCAACAAAAATTGAACACATGTATGTCTGTAAAGTGGCATACACAAAAGCAAAAAAAATTTCATCTGGGTTTTCATCTTGTTTTGCTTTTGTGTTACTTATATTGCTCTCAATTTACACAAAACACGAGGAATCCATAAAAATTTCTCTTACATGAATAATGGCTTTTATTTGCCACAAAAAAAGTTTGGTATCCAGGTAGTGTTACACATTGATTGAGCAACATACTATTTTGGTTATAACAGCTACAACGTCTATGTTTTATTATTAATGAAAAAGAGAGAAAAAAGTGAATTATTATTATTAAAAAAATTAGAGGTTACATAAGCCATTGTTAGCCCTTTATCTCTCTGCCGAAGAAAGTATATCAATGTGATATGTTTGTGCTTTTGCAAATTTTTGAATTATGAGTGCAACTTTTTTTCTCCTTTGGCTTTGGCTTTTGTTTATATTTATCTATATAACAATGACATGGATACGAGTATTTGTATCCGACACGGATACGAAATGGCTGCATTAGACAAAAAAAGACAAAACGGGATACGCTAGGGACACGTGTGTTCATTTAAGTATTACTTACTTTTCAATAAGTTTTGAATTGTTAGTCATATTCAATCTAGGTCATATTGATACTCATGTACTACTAACTTGTAACATTAGTATAGAATTAAATTTTTTCAAATATATATGAAAAAAATTGATAATCTAAGCATACAATGTCCAATGGGAGTATCCGTGAGTGTCGACACAAGTATCCAACATGATAACACTTCTTTTTGTCGAACTAGAGTGTCGTTGTTACATAGATATTTATGATGATTGATGAGATTCTCCTTCGTGTAGATTGCATGAAGCACTGATTACAATTTTCATCCATCTACTAACTGCTCATTGTGTAGATTGCCTGAACCACTGATTTCAATTTTCATCCATCTACATAACTGCTCATTGTTTCTTCTCGTAATTGGCAATAAGGTTGCTGAGTTCAATGTGCAAGCGGCTCAACAAGGAATTGTCTACATTGACGAAGTTGATAAGATAACTAAGAAGGTTTTATAGTTTCGTAACACAAACTTTGAAGATAGAATACATTCTTGTATTATATTCCATGATCAATAAATTTGTATTCTGTTCTGCAGGCAGAGAGTTTAAACATTAGTAGGGATGTTTCTGGAGAAGGTGTTCAGCAGGCATTACTTAAAATGCTGGAAGGAACTGTAAGTACTTGATTTATGCTCTATGCCCGTTAACTGTTTATTTATTTATTCTTTCATTCTTTATACCCTTAAACACTAAGGCCCCTCTTAGTCTCAGTTCAAGTACGATTATTGTGATCAATAGAAGGGTTCTGGGTAGTGTGTCTGTGTGCCCCGTTACAAGTACTGAATCCACACTCTACAGAATGCAGCATTCTTGATCTTCTGTAGAGTTTTCACAAACTTTGTTGTGCGCAATGACATAAGGCCTTATTAATGAATCCATTTGACCTATCATGTCCACGACATCCACTGCGTAAAAGCTGGTCTTTGGATAGCTATTTTGAAGGCCTTCACTTGTAATGTTTAACTTCTCTATTGTGGTTTTGTTTGTCCAACTTTAGTAGAATTCTTGCCTTGCGGAAAAAAAAAATGTTCAATTTACTGTCTAAATTTGATATTCTGTTAATTTACGTATTCTGGTAAAGTTTTGACTTTCACTTTATTTTTATTTTTCCAATCCAGATAGTGAATGTGCCTGAGAAGGGAGCTCGTAAGCATCCTCGTGGTGATAACATTCAGGTATATTGATTTGACAACAATTATCGTCATCTTTCATGACTAAAACTTGCATGTCTGAAGTAACAGTATTCTTGTTGTATAAAATTTAGAAGGGAGCCATTAAAGTAACAAAATATAATTTTCCCCTTCTTATTGATGCCATATCTTGTATTATCACTAGAAAAATGCCCGTGCCGTTGGCACTACTACAGAGTACATCGTACTTTAACGGAATTATCGAATAATTGAAATTGGGTTTTTCTTTCATTTATTAAAAAAACACTTACAATGAATGAGTACAAAGAGTAAATTTCAACAAAGGAAAGAGATTTGAAAACCACCACAATGTTTGAGATAAGTTCAACAGAGTAAAGAGATTTCAACAGATATATGACAAAGAATTCAGTCAAGAAAATAGTAGTTTGAACACAATGCTCAACACAACAAAAATGTCATCAAGCTCATGCTTCAAACGGTTAAAACATAAACCAAAACGGTTAAAACAAAATCTCATGCTCCACATAGGAAAAATCTCACATAAGCAAGTATCACATCAACCAAAATTGGAAATACCCATATATTTGGAAATATCCAAAAATTATAAAAGAGGGATTTGAATCGTACCTTGAGTTTATTTTCTTTGGTTGCTCTTTGGTTGTAAGCCTTCAAAGCCCTCAGCTCTTGTACCTCCTTCTGAAACCTCCTGTTCTCCTCTGTCAGTGTTCCACAACATCTCCTCAAGTACTCACAGTCCACCTCTGTTTGCTTCAAATTTGTTCTGAAAATTTCATAGATTTTCATTGAATCAGAACAAAAATACAAAAATTGAAACACCCATTAAAAGAGATTGACGAAGGTTTGAAAAAACAAATAAAAAAGGTACCTTGCTCATATGTTCTGAAACCAAACTTCTACTTGTCTGGGTCTGAGATTCAGCTGTTTTGCTAATTCAAGCTTTTGTTTATGAGATTTCAAACAAATGACAAATGGGATTAGAGAAATTCACACCAAATCAAATAAACATCATAACTTTTTAGTTATCGTTTTCAGATTTACTTACTGGGTTGAGAGTATTGTGTTCTTTGAAGCTTTCTTCATCCAAAGCTCTCTCTCTAGATCCATTTCAACACCCAAAGGTTCGGAGTCTATACTTCCTCCACTTCTGTGAATCGAGAAATCCATCTGGAAAGATGAAATAGTGCTGTTTGGAGAGCACACACCAAACCCATCTTCAACCTCCTCATTTGGAGGCAACCGATTCACATCAAACCCCCCTACAAAGATATAACCCAAACCAAAAATCAGCAAATAAGTAAATAAAAATAAGCAAAGAGCATTCACATTCCAGTAAATCACCGAAGCATAATTTCAAAATTTCACCGAATCGAAGAATGAAATCAACAAAAAATAAGGAGAGAAAAAAAAAACCTGTTTTGCTTTGCTGAAAGCAGAAAAAAAAGATCTGAACTCAAACTTCTTCAGTCAGAGATCTAAACTTCTTCTTCAGTTCGGTTTTCTCAATCAGTGAGTTCTTCACTTCTTCAGCCAGGTATCTTCTCAAACTTCTTCTTCTTCTTCTTACCAGACTCAACAGGAGGAGGGACGGCTGTGCTTTCGACGGTGGTGGCTGAACTCAAACTTCTTCTTCTTCTTACCAAACTCGATGGTGGTTGTGCTTTCGACGCTTGGAAGCGGCTCCGTCTTCGGGAGATCGGGTTAGGGTTTGAGCACTAAGGAGGAGATTTGTGATGCGTTTTGGGTTAGGGTTTGAGGAGTTTGTGTTGGAGAGTTTCTGTTGTGTGTGGAAGGGATGAGAAGTTGTAGAGTTGGGGGGAGATGGATGAGAAGTTGTAGAGTTTAGGAATCGCAGAGGAAGAGAGGGGTGGTGGTGTGGATAGAGTGAGGAGAGCATCGGGGTCAAATTCTTTCATTTAACTTCTGCCATAAATAAGTTGTTGCCACGTAGGACAAACTCTCACAGAACACTGTTCATGAACAGTAAAAAGCCTATATGAAATGTTAGATAGATTTTTCTCACTCTTATCTTTGTTTTGCAATAAATAAAATTTTAAATGGTTGAAACTAGGTTAGACTATCCAAAGTTTTCGAAAAGAAATATGATAAAGCTAAATTTGTGCTCGATGCTTTTTTTTTTTTTTTAAATCTTTTAGGGAATGTAATAAGCTTCATGTTGAACTTGACATGGAATTTCTATCTGCAATGACTGGCTATCATCTGTTTAGAGCTTTGTGAAACCAAAATTTCTCTGCTATATTCAAGACCATGTATCCACTGCTTTAATAGCAGGTGACAGGAATGTCTTGATCAACATTTACTCACACAAAAAGGACTAGTTTTTGTGTAAGCTCAACTTAGTTAGGGTCCCTTACTCATTGTGCCTTGAGGTCTCTGGTTGTATAATATAATATAATATAATATAATAGTAATAATCAGAATAATGAAGTGAGACCGATACTGATGTAATGTTAATAGTTGCATGTGAACTATGATGACATTTGAATTGATCATACTTTTTAGTATTCAGAAGTTTTACCTTTTACAATTTTCCTATTTTCATCTTTTGGACATCTTGGTATTTGTGCAGATAGACACAAAGGATATTCTTTTCATATGTGGTGGAGCTTTCGTCGATTTGGAGAAGACCATATCAGAAAGGTAAGTCCCATTTTTATGATGCTTTTGTCTTTTGTAGACTTAATCGATTAAGTATTTGATTTTCTTGAGATGGATATTGAGAGACGTTAAAACCCTTCACTGCTTTTTACTAGACGGCAAGATTCTTCTATTGGCTTCGGAGCACCAGTTCGTGCTAATATGAGAGCTGGAAGAATAAGTAATGCTGTTGTTGTGTCTTCTTTACTGGAAACGGTGAGAGTAATGTGTTGTGTCAAAATGTATAAGAATCCGTAACTGTGTATAGAAGATTTTTTTTTCTCAATCATTCAATCCGATTACTAGCCATATATTCATCTAAGGAAGGTTTGATTTTATCTAGTATTCTTAACTCTATCAAACTTGGTCATAATCTGACTCCGGGCTTCTAGATTCAGATCAGAAAGGAACACTCTTTCTCGCAAGTTCTGCCATTAACTAATTTCAACTCATGAATCATGAGTTTCCTTTATTATATTTTTATTGGATCTTTTATGCGTTTTGCTCCAATAGTTCCGTCATGATTTTTGTTTGCTTATGCCTGTAGTCTTACCAACCATTTCTTTAGACGTTACCTTTAATCTGGATGCTTATTTTGGGATTTATTTGCAGGTTGAAAGTGGTGATCTGATTGCATATGGTCTTATACCAGAATTTATAGGGCGTTTTCCTATTCTTGTCAGTTTGTCAGCATTGAATGAAGACCAGCTAGTTCAGGTTATATTTGTTCTTTTTCATGCTATATTGACTTTGTTTATTTTTTTACATTTCTCATGGTCCATTCTTGTATGGTCTATATGCTTCCACCTTATGCTTTCATTTCCTTCCCCCTGGGAATTTGTTTGGTTGTGTGTGATATTAAGGGAAAGAAGAAGGTGGTAGGTTGAAATGACATCACGAAAGTTTTTTTTTAATTTTTTTTCATATGTATATATAAGCTACAGGAATGTGAAAATACCTTAATATTACATTGTTCTAAGCTAAAATAGCAAACCAATCAGGCCCCAAATAGAATGGTACACACTACCCTTTTTGCCATCTCAATCCCATTTTTCAATTGCCAACTACCTAAATCTCCGTCAGTTGCGAAACAGCTGGTTTCTTTTCTGTTTTCTCTTCGTTTTGTTTTGGGATAATGGCTGTATTTCAATATTGTTTTGTGGAGAATTGGAGGAATGGATGTGGTTTGTGAGAACTAGGGAACTGAGGGAAGTTCTTTTGTGTGTGTGCTAGAGTTGACAACAAAATTTGGCATGATATTTGGTAAGGGGATGATTTGTTGAAATTCTGTTATATGAGTGTTTGTGCTTTATTGAAAAATAGGATGGATAGGTGTTGGATTGGGCAATTCAGTCGAATGGAAATTTCTTGAACTTCCATCTTAGAAGGTCTGACACTTTCAATTGGTGAAAATGGACGATACCACAAACTTATTGGAGAGATTACATGGGATGAAATTTTTTTTTTTATTCGATAGGATGATTATCAATAATCTTGCTTTGGACATCTTCTTTAATTTTCCCATTTAATAGGTTTGGAAGGAGAAACCTCCAAGAATTGCATCTTAATGTGATCATTGGTAGACCAACAAGAGAGAGTTGTTTACTACATGTGTGGAATTGGATGCACGGTGTGTCTTATGTTGGCATTGGTATTTGATACTTTCTGACACGACCCGATCCACAGAGTACTATATTGTCCACTTTGAGCCCAAGGACCGCACGGCTTTAAAACGCGTAGTACTTTGTAGATTCAACCTCATACATATATAGACATCACCCTCCCGCACCCAAGCGATGTGGGACTAAAAAAATCTTCCATTTGTAGCTTATCAACCCTCTTGTGATCAATAGGCTCTTGGGCTTCTCCTCACCCTCCCCCTAGGTCCGCCCACACAAGGGTATCACAGTGCGTGTCATATGGATCTCAAATATTCACAAATCTTCAGAAATCCATTCTTAGCATAAGTATGATTGATACATAGTCAATGATAGAGGAACATGGAGGAGGGAGGCCATGCAATAAAATCCAGGGATCATACTGTTCAGGATCTGAAATGGCCTATAAAGAGGAAAGTGTATTTGCAGCTAAGTCCAAGTTGTAAGGATATTAAATTTTTAATTTTTAACCGATGATTGAAATTGCAATTAATTAATAGTCCATCAATTTGACCTGTCCAGATAATTGGAATATAACTTGGCAGTATGTTCTCGTACATTATTTACTTCAGTATATGGGATGTCAGGGAGGTTGTCTGGAAGTATGTTTTATGCTCACGCATTCCTTCACACAATAAAACACCTGTTTCATTGTTGGCTTTTGTCAACAATGTGAACTTACGAACTAAAGAAAATTGGATGTGCTTGTTATGTCGTAACAACTTGGAGTGCTGGTATTTATATTGTCATTGTTAAGTTGGAATAGTCAAAAAATAATTGAGAGTCAAGCTGATGGTTGTACAAGTTTTAATACTGCTATATTATTCTCATCATTTGTATTTATGTTCCATAGGTCTTGACAGAGCCCAAGAATGCTCTGGGTAAACAATACAAGAAAATGTTCAGTATGAATGACGTAAGTTTTTGTTCCTTTGCATCTTTTTGATAAGCATGTATATTGTTACTGAAATTCTGATGTCAAATCGCATTGCAGGTAAAGCTGCATTTTACGGACAATGCACTGAGATTGATTGCTAAGAAAGCTATGGCCAAGAACACGGGTGCACGTGGTTTAAGGGCGATATTGGAGAGCCTTCTTACTGAAGCTATGTATGAGGTATTCACGACTGTCACTTTGATTTATCTGAAAAGCATGTTCTAGATGCTACCTCATCATCCATCAGGCAGCAAAGATGCCATATTCATGATGTGCTATAACACGATACCATTATTTAACAAACTCCTTTATGCATCAACAGATTCCGGATGCCAAGTCAGGGAAAGAAAGAGTGGACGCCGTCATAGTTGATGAGGAGTCTCTAGGATCAATTAAAGCTCCAGGATGTGGAGCTAGAATTCTTCGTGGAGATGGTGCATTGGACCAGTATCTTGCTGAAACCAAATTGAAGGACGTGGCGGTACGTTTGTATTTTATTTTTGGTTCATAAAGCCCAAATGAATCCTTCCCCCTTCTCAGATGTGATTGTATCACTTCCATAAAAAAAAACTTTGGTTTATTAATTTTTTTTTTTTAAAAGTGAAAATGAACACATTTATTTGGTAACGGAATCATTCAGTTTTACAACCTTATAACAATGTTTCCCACTGTGCATTCAACTCCTAAACAGTTGCACGGTGAGAAAATTCTTCAGGTCTTATAAGGATACAGAATGCCATTTTTGAAATCTTAGATTAGGGGTGTTGGGATATCAGAATTTGTTGTTTACTTGAAGCTTTCCTATAATAACCCCAATGACTGATTCTCTCGCGTTGAACCTAATAAACTGCCTTTCATGTCTTGCAGGGGGATGTTGAGGTGGTAGGAGATATGGAAATTTCATCAAGAGCCATGAGCATGTAATTTCACTACTTCTAGGGTTTACAGCTATTGTTGTTATGTGTAAAAATTCTCTTTATGTGACTCCCATTGATGATCTGGTGTAATTACCCCATGTATAAAACATCATTGCTTCTTTTTCAATGGCAAAGTCACAGAAAAGAGAAAAATGAAAAATGAAAAAAAAAATGTAACATGTTAGTTTTAAAGGTACTGTATCTAACATTTTTATTTCATTTGGAGGGGACTAATTCACACAGTTCAACCAATAGAATGATGATTTCCATTCTGTACAATCATCTGTCTGCAAGGCTCATTCACAATTTATGCACATTATTGAAGGAAATGTTTTTTATAATCGAATCGATGATAAAATGTTCAGAATGAATGTTTTTTGTTGCCTTATGTTGTTGGAGAAACTGAACACTCTTCTACCAATAAAGCTAAAAGGATTCAATTTCATCCAATTCTCATTTCCAACCGCATATGAATGAACCATTCTTTCCAACCAGTTACTGAGTGTTTAATAATTAGATGTTATGACAATAAGAAATGAGTTCTTTCCATGATTCAATAACTAGTCATTGTAATGAAAGTGAGATTGAGGAAAACCAGAACACTCTTCTTTCACCAGAAATGGGCAAAAGTGTTTTAGTTTTACCTAATCTCATTTTCAATAACAAAGTTTCCTGAGTATTCAATATTTGAAATGCTACCCAAAACCTTCTCCATTTATAGACATAATCACACAACACAAACAAAATGCAACATGTTAATACTGTGATCTTAATTCGATGTGGGTCTGCGGGGCTTGTTGAAGGCAACCATATTCTCCCTTCGCTTTGAGATCATCAAAATATTTAGTAGTTAAATTTAAAGAGACTGTCAAATTCAAAATACGTCTTTGATAAAACTAGGAAGCTCAATCAAATTTAAGTAGTCAAAATTAATACAAAGCAAACACAATATAATCCAAAAAAGATCTTAAACTACCTACCAGAAGTGAAAGGTCTTAAAGAAGAAAAGTAAGTTCACTTTATTGGTATTTTTTTCCAACTGAAAACCTAAAAAGAGAAGACCACAATATCCTGAAAACATAAGCACCAACATCTCAGGTGGAATTTGTAAAACCTAAAGGGATTGGCTTATTTGGCATTAGATTTTGCTGCTATGAGTTCATTCGCAGCAGAGAGGGTTGGGAGGGCTGGAATGGCTCCTTTCTGGGTTGTACAAATGGCACCGCAGGCGTTTGCAAATTTAAGTGCTTCCTTCAGTTTCCCTTCGTCCCCGAAAATGTTACTGTCCTTGGCAACTGCAATTAAGAGGGCTCCCACGAATGCATCCCCAGCTCCGGTTGTATCTACAGTGTTCACTGAGAATCCATCCACCCTTCCTTTTGAGCTCTGTTGCACATAGAATACGCAAACACTAATTTATAATCAAATAATTTGCTATAGTTTTGGTTATGAAGACCATATGAACATGATATTCAATTTGCAAAAAATAAAAAAGAGTACTACATAAAAGTAAAGCACAAAAAGATTTAAGACCTTAGTAAAATATCTGCAACCCTTTTCTCCATCGGTGACCACAAGCAACTTCAACCCTTCAAACCACAGTGAAAGAACGACATCCTCCTTTGTAGGATCTCCTTGTGTAAGAAATTGGACCTCATCATCGCTAACCTGCACCATTAACAATATTGTTTAACATAATTAACAATACATCAAAAACATAACCTGGCCCAAAGAAACCAACCTTGATGAAATCAGCTTCTTTCCAGATGCTCTTAATGCCTTGGCAAGCTGCCTCAGCAGAAGGCCAAAGTGGCAAACGTACATTAGGATCATAGGAAAGCAAAACACCAGCACTCTTAGCTGCTTTCATGGCAGAGATATGAGCTGATTTGCATGGTTCAGTGATGAGGCTGATGGATCCATAATGGAAGATCTTGGCCTTCTTAATGAGGTCCATGTTTAGCTCTGACTCCTTCAATAGCATATCTGCACTGGGGTTCCTGTAAAACATGAACTCCCTCTCCCCATGTTTCTTCAACGTAACGAAAGCCAATGCAGTCCTTGCATCCTTGTCATAACATACTCCGTCAGCATTCACCCCGTTGCTCTTTAGTATGTTCACCAACATGTGGCCAAATTCATCGTCTCCAAACTATACAAATCAATGTAGTAAACTATACAAATCAGTTTGAGATCATAACCACATTATACGTATTTCCTTGTAATTTGCATGTTGATTCGTAAGAGTTTCTCCAATAATCACAATTATGCTATTCTAAATAGAATAAGTTCACTTGAATACAACAGAATCAGGGGAAAGGACAGCTAGTAGTGTGCATTGGATACCATACTACTGATGAATAAGATAAGTGCTAAACGTAGATGATAAAATTGGGACCATAACAAAGCTATATTAGCATAAGTAACTTACTGTAAAGAGGCAAAAATGTGTACATGATTCAAAATTGACAACTCAAAATAGCTCTATAATTGGTTTTTTCTACAAATGCCAGCTATCAATTTTACATTATTTTCGACATTATCCAGCTTTGTTTGCATGTATGATATATCTATGTGATAAACAAGAGATTGAAAGAGAGAAACATAGTAAGTATATAGGCAGACATTAAATGATACACACTATATATATATATATCTATATTGACAGGGAATAGTAAATAGTTCATTAAATTTGCCATTTTTTTTCCCATGGGAAACCAGACCCAGTGTATATACATATGAGAAGGAGACAGTTGTTGAATGCAACGTGTACTACTCCCTCAAGCCACGTGGCCAACCCTCTGACCTTTTCGCCATTTATCTATGCTTAGCAATAGTCAAACGTTGCCTTAACAGGCCCACCTAATCAATGAGGCGCAAATTATGTGGATTAATCAAGGAGGCGCAAATTAGCATACTCAACAAATAAAACTCTTTTCAAGGCAAGAATCAATCAATCAATAAATAAGGAAAACAACCATACCATTACCAACCATCAAAATTGTCTAGAAGCCATCACAAACACATCAACAGCCGTTTGATCTAGAAATGAATAAAGGCCCCACAGTTTATCCAGAATTGTCACTAACCAACATCGTTGGTTGACCATAGAGAAAGGGTCCCACGACCATTCATAAAACAAATATTATATTATTAATAATAATGTAGGATTCACTAGAAAAAAGATGCTAAAATGCGCCGGCCGTAAGACTAGAGCAATGAATGAATCAAAATAAACATCAAGAGTTGGCTGATATCAAGCAATCATCAAAAACTTTTACATCAAATGTCGAGACAGGGAGAAGGAATCAAAAGAGAGAGAGAGAGAGAGAGAGAGTTGACCTTGCCAATGAAGGCAGAAGAACCACCAAGCTTGGTGATGGCACAAGCAACATTAGCAGGAGCACCACCAGGAGCCTTGACGAACCCAGGAGCTTCAGCCAAAGAAACACCGGAAACAACTGGCACAAAGTCTATAAGCATCTCACCAAAAGACACTATTTCTGAAGAATTTTGGGCCATTGATTATAGATTGATACACTCACTCCCAACTTTCTAGACAAACAGAGCAAAGCAAAATCACTCTTACGAAGTTATGATGAAAGATAGACCAAAATAGAGATTTATAAAGACGAGGAGAGAGAGTGAGACAGACAAATTATTAAAAAATATTTATATATAGTAGTAGAGGATAGGAGAGTATTAAATTTAGAGAGAGGGTGTGGGACTAGCTAGGAATAGGATAGGATTTCAATAAATTATTACTTTCTTTATATAATAAAAATTTTAAATTTTAATTTATTTACAAAGAAAATCCCTCTCGCGATTTGAAAGGGAGTGAGTGAGTCGTAATTGGAGGAGTTTGAGACGGACAACCATTTTTCACTCACTCTCTATTTATCTTTATCCCTTTCACTTCCATTTATTCTTTTTTTCTAGATGAAACAATCCAAGCCCTTTACCTACCCTCAAAACTAAACCAAATCCCATTGATTAAGGACACCCATAAGGAAAATTCATTTTTTTTTTATTCACTAATTTCTAATTTGGCAGGTTAGATACGTGTTCTTGTTCTCATTTAGATTTAGATGTACTTCTCTATTTAATTTTACAAAATCGGGTGGGATCCAGTCGGGGGACAAAGTTTCTGGACAAAGAACGTGCCTATCTCACCCACTATTTCATTCACCTATAAATTTGAAAATATGTTAATATTTTGTAGAGATGATTTCTTAACCATATCTCTAGAAAAAATGAACTCGTTTGGAGTTCCAAAACATGCTACACAAGGTAGAGAATTTCCAATCGTTCAATTTCACTATGAACTTGATGATTGCATCGATGGACTTAGAAATTTCAAAGTCGTGTGACTTTTTGCAATGATGATCTATAAGGAAAATAATTATTTCCACAAAAAATCAACTTATTCTAAAATTTCTAGGTGGGTGGAATAGGCCGGCGCATGTAAGTCTCTTTGTAAAAAAAAAAGAAAAAAAATTGTCCCTAAATCCCACCCGGTGTAAAAAATAAAATAAAATTTTTATTAGCTTATAAATCTATTTTTTTTCTTAATGAAATGTTTATATTCAATTTTACTTAACTAGGTGCACACAAACATGTGACCAATGTTCACATTTGCCGCATCTATGACAAATATCATCTCTAGAAAATGATTCTCATTATCCTAGTAAATGTACTACCTCTGCTAGGGGTTCTAATGGAGTAATTATTATAAACACCTATTTTGAGGTATTTAATCCTGCCACGACCTCTGTCTCGGTCTCTTTGAGAGTTAGAGTTGACATTTACTTCTGGAAATGTCATGAAACCAGATGGTATGACATTATGCTATTCGTTAAAACCTTAGCATCAACTAAGGCCCCAAGGGTCCTTTGATAAGTTCCAATAGGGAATAGTGAATAATATCGACCCTTGAACTTGTTTGTTTGACGTGAACCAAAATTTCACAATCTACTATTCCTTAATTAATTGAGAAAATGTGATAAGCAGTGAATCTCATCGAAAACAAATAAAATCCTATTTAGGTAGTTCTCTCATCTTCTGCTGTAACGTATGATAAACAATCAAATCTATGAATGTATCATGTGTAAAAGTTTAATTCAAGTGATCACAACTTTGAATGATAGTGGTACATTTAAATTATTTATAAAATATCAATTAGTTATGATGATACATCGAAGAATATATTACTTAAAGTTAATTAGAGATAAAAATACTTGCATCCAATTTTGCTATGGTCGAAAATTAAAACCGAAATAAATGCGTGTATCACATGCAAATAAAATAATCAAATAAATTCAAAATAATCACAATCTTCATGAAATCATACACACATAAATGAATTATGCCAATATAGTCTTGTTCATTAGTTAATGAGTAATCGAATCATTTGTAACGATAGAACGAATATGATATAACTCAAAGTTCAAACGAGTTGTGAACTACTTACATCCAACACTTGAACCTCACACAAGCTAATGGGATCCACTCAAACAATTGCGCAAAACATGCACAAAAGACCTCACAAGGTACCCTACCAATTCCAAATGAGGATGCACTCATCTCACAAACAACTATTCCCATACAACCAAAGCCAAATGAACAAACGATGATACTTCAAATAAGGCCCCCCATGGGCCCTTATATAGGCCATTGAGAAAGTTGTGATTAAAAGGTAGCAAAACTCATGAATTCAAAGCTCTTATGAGCTGTCCACATGAGCTAGCTAATATTGAACAACATGACAGCTTGACGAGGAGCCCTCTCATTTAAATCATTTTTACTTGCACAAGTCAACAAAGTCAAAAACACTTCCTCGTCTTTTTCATTTGCTTAATCAATAAACATAGACAACCCAACTCAGTTAACAATTTCGACTCAACAAATTTGCAGCCACCAATGATGTTGTCAACAAATCTCCACGTCAGTGAAGATTTTATAAATCTGAGCCGTTTCCAACGAATATGAACATCCAAAATGAAGGCATTACCCCTCTAAACAGGCCATACATCCGAAGGTGCTTAAACTAACAAACCGACAACTCCACTTTGGCTAGGATGAGGAACATAGTGTTCACAAATATTCATATTGCATATCTTCATATCTTTTACCAAACATTTCTTTAACAACTTATGCAAAACATTTTCATCTTTATTACCTCCACAAAAATGTCAAACTCTCGAGGTATCCAAATAGACATCCTTAGAGTTATTAGTAACTTCACTAGAAACAACATTCACTGGGCCAAAATAAGTTGTTTCACCAATTTTGACTTTTCGGTTGCCTATAATCGCACTTCCCTACAAGAATTACAAATTACCATTTTGAATAGCCTTCGTCAACAAAAATGCACCAGAAACAACCTTTAGAGTTCCACCACTTGTAACATTTGGACTCTAAAGTACTAAACCAAGATTATCTTCTTTTTCAAATTAGGTACATATCGAACATTATTCAACACCATAATAAGTCCATTATGCAGCTTCAACTTAATTTTACATATCTCAACAATTATTGTTACCCATACGGACAAACTTGCTATCAACTTCTCTAAAGCTAGAGAGTCGATCTCTACGGGGTGTGATAGGTAAAACAAGAGAGAGTTGTTTACTACATGTGTGGAATTGGATGCACGGTGTGTCTTATGTTGGCATTGGTATTTGATATTTTCTGACACGATCCAATCCACAGAGTACTATATTGTCCGCTTTGGACCCAAGGCCTGTACGGCTTTAAAACGCGTAGTACTTTGTAGATTCAACCTCGTACATATATAATACATCACCCTCCCGCACCCAAGCGATGTGGGACTAAAAAAATCTCTCATTTGTAGCTTGTCAACCCTCTTGAGATCAATAAGCTCTTGGGCTTCTCCTCACCCTCTCCCTAGGTCCGCCCACACAAGGGTATCACAGTGCGTGTCATATGGATCTCAAATATTCACCAATCTTCATAAATCCATTGTTAGCAGAAGTATGATTGATACATAGTCAATGATAGAGGAACATGGAGGAGGGAGGCCATGCAATAAAATCCAGGGATCATACTGTTCAGGATCTGAAATGGCCTATAAAGAGGAAAGTGTATTTGCAGCTAAGTCCAAGTTGTAAGCATATTAAATTTTTAATTTTTAACCGATGATTGAAATTGCAATTAATTAATAGTCCATCAATTTGACCTGTCCAGATAATTGGAATATAACTTGGCAGTATGTTCTCGTACATTATTTACTTCAGTATATGGGATGTCAGGGAGGTTGTCTGGAAGTATGTTTCATGCCTCACGCATTCCTTCACACAATAAAACACCTGTTTCATTGTTGGCTTTTGTCAACAATGTGAACTTACAAACTAAAGAAAATCGGATGTGCTTGTTATGTCATAACAACTTGGAATGCTGGTATTTATATTGTCATTGTTAAGTTGGAATAGTCAAAAAATAATTGAGAGTCAAGCTGATGGTTGTACAAGTTTTAATACTGCTATATTATTCTCATCATTTGTATTTATGTTCCATAGGTCTTGACAGAGCCCAAGAATGCTCTGGGTAAACAATACAAGAAAATGTTCAGTATGAATGACGTAAGTTTTTGTTCCTTTGCATCTTTCTGATAAGCATGTATATTGTTACTGAAATTCTGATGTCAAATTGCATTGCAGGTAAAGCTGCATTTTACGGACAATGCACTGAGATTGATTGCTAAGAAAGCTATGGCCAAGAACACTGGTGCACGTGGTTTAAGGGCGATATTGGAGAGCCTTCTTACTGAAGCTATGTATGAGGTATTCACGACTGTCACTTTGATTTATCTGAAAAGCATGTTCTAGATGCTACCTCATCATCCATCAGGCAGCAAAGATGCCATATTCATGATGTGCTATAACACGATACCATTATTTAACAAACTCCTTTATGCATCATCAGATTCCGGATGCCAAGTCAGGGAAAGAAAGAGTGGACGCCGTCATAGTTGATGAGGAGTCTCTAGGATCAATTAAAGCTCCAGGATGTGGAGCTAGAATTCTTCGTGGAGATGGTGCATTGGACCAGTATCTTGCTGAAACCAAATTGAAGGACGTGGCGGTACGTTTGTATTTTATTTTTGGTTCATAAAGCCCAAATGAATCCTTCCCCCTTCTCAGATGTGATTGTATCACTTCCATAAAAAAAAACTTTGGTTTATTAAATTTTTAAAAAAAAAAGTGAAAATGAACACATTTATTTGGTAATGGAATCATTCAGTTTTACAACCTTATAACAATGTTTCCCACTGTGCATTCAACTCCTAAACAGTTGCACGGTGAGAAAATTCTTCAGGTCTTATAAGGATACAGAATGCCATTTTTGAAATCTTAGATTAGGGGTGTTGGGATGTCAGAATTTGTTGTTTACTTGAAGCTTTCCTATAATAACCCCAATGACTGATTCTTTCGCGTTGAACCTAATAAACTGCCTTTCATGTCTTGCAGGGGGATGTTGAGGTGGTAGGAGATATGGAAATTTCATCAAGAGCCATGAGCATGTAATTTCACTACTTCTAGGGTTTACAGCTATTGTTGTTATGTGTAAAAATTCTCTTTATGTAACTCCCATTGATGATCTGGTGTAATTACCCCATGTATAAAACATCATTGCTTCTTTTTCAATGGCAAAGTCACAGAAAAGAGAAAAATGAAAAATGAAAAAAAAAAATGTAACATGTTAGTTTTAAAGGTACTGTATCTAACATTTTTATTTCATTTGGAGGGGACTAATTCACACAGTTCAACCAATAGAATGATGATCTCCATTCTGTACAATCATCTGTCTGCAAAGCTCATTCACAATTTATGCACATTATTGAAGGAAATGTTTTGTATAATCGAATCGATGATAAAATGTTCAGAATGAATGTTTTTGGTTGTCTTACGTTGTTGGAGAAACTGAACACTCTTCTACCAATAAAGCTAAAAGTGTTCAATTTCATCCAATTCTCATTTCCAGCCGCATATGAATGAACCATTCTTTCCAACCAGTTACTGAGTGTATAATAATTAGATGTTATGACAATAAGAAATAGTAAATAGATTTGGCTTCATCCAAATCTTATCATTAAATCCAGTTCTTTCCATGATTCAATAACTAGTCATTGTAATGAAATTGAGATTGAGGAAAACCAGAACACTCTTCTTTCACCAGAAATGGGCAAAAGTGTTTTAGTTTTACCTAATCTCATTTTCAATAACAAAGTTCCGAGTATTCAATATTTGAAATGCTACCCAAAACCTTCTCCATTTATAGACACAATCACACAACACAAACGAAATGCAACATGTTAATACTGTGATCTTAATTCGATGTGGGTCTGCGGGGCTTGTTGAAGGCAACCATATTCTCCCTTTGCTTTGAGATCATCAAAATATTTAGAAGTTAAATTTAAAGAGACTGTCAAATTCAAAATACGTCTTTGATAAAACTAGGAAGCTCAATCAAATTTAAGTAGTCAAAATTAATACAAAGCAAACACAATATAATCCAAAAAAGATCTTAAACTACCTACCAGAAGTGAAAGGTCTTAAAGAAGAAAAGTAAGTTCGCTTTATTGGTATTTTTTCCAACTGAAAACCTAAAAAGAGAAGACCACAATATCCTGAAAACATAAGCACCAACATCTCAGGTGGAATTTGTAAAACCTAAAGGGATTGGCTTATTTGGCATTAGATTTTGCTATGAGTTCATTCGCAGCAGAGAGGGTCGGGAGGGCTGGAATGGCTCCTTTCTGGGTTGTACAAATGGCACCGCAGGCGTTTGCAAATCTAAGTGCTTCCTTCAGCTTCCCTTCGTCCCCGAAAATGTTAGTGTCCTTGGCAATTGCAATTAAGAGGGCTCCCACGAACGCATCCCCAGCTCCGGTTGTATCTACAGTGTTCACTGAGAATCCATCCACCCTTCCTTTGGAGCTCTGTTGCACATAGAATACGCAAACACTGATTTATAATCAAATAATTTGCTATAGTTTTGGTTATGAAGACCATATGAACATGATATTCAATTTGCAAAAAATAAAAAAGTAAAGCACAAAAAGATTTAAGACCTTAGTAAAATATCTGCAACCCTTTTCTTCGTCGGTGACCACAAGCAACTTCAACCCTTCAAACCACAGTGAAAGAACGACATCCTCCTTTGTAGGATCTCCTTGTGTAAGAAATTGGACCTCATTATCGCTAACCTGCACCATTAACAATATTGTTTAACATAATTTACAGACAAAAACAGAATACATCAAAAACCTAACCTGGCCCAAAGAAACCAACCTTGATGAAATCAGCTTCTTTCCAGATGCTCTTAATGCCTTGGCGAGCTGCCTCAGCAGAAGGCCAAAGTGGCAAACGTACATTAGGATCATAGGAAAGCAAAACACCAGCACTCTTAGCTGCTTTCATGGCAGAGATATGAGCTGATTTGCATGGTTCAGTGATGAGGCTGATGGATCCATAATGGAAGATCTTGGCCTTCTTAATGAGGTCCATGTTTAGCTCTGACTCCTTCAATAGCATATCTGCACTGGGGTTCCTGTAAAACATGAACTCCATCTCCCCATTTTTCTTCAACGTAACGAAAGCCAATGCAGTCCTTGCATCCTTATCATAACATACTCCGTCAGCATTCACCCCGTTGCTCTTTAGTATGTTCACCAGCATGTGGCCAAACTCATCGTCTCCAAACTATACAATCAGTGTAGTAAAATTTTAAATTGGCAATGTTAACATTTTACTAGACCGCTCGCTCGTTAATGCATTACAATTACATATATGAAAACTTTTGACCAAACATATATCCATTCCATACAAATAAAAGCAATAGCAACTACAAATCAAGCATAAACAAAATTCCAGATTGAAAACCAAAAATATTACGAAAAATCCATGCTGCAGTTTGAGATCATAACCACATTATACGTATTTCCTTGTAATTTGCATGTTGATTCGTAAGAGTTTCTCCAATAATCACAATTATGCTATTCTAAATAGAATAAGTTCACTTGAATACAACAGAATCAGGGGAAAGGACAGCTAGTAGTGTGCATTGGATACCATACTACTGATGAATAAGATAAGTGCTAAACGTAGATGATAAAATTGGGACCATAACAAAGCTATATTAGCATAAGTAACTTACTGTAAAGAGGCAAAAATGTGTACATGATTCAAAATTGACAACTCAAAATAGCTCTATAATTGGTTTTTTCTACAAATGCCAGCTATCAATTTTAAATTATCCAGCTTTGTTTGTATGTATGATATATCTATGTGATAAATAAGAGATTGAAAGAGAGAAACATATTAAGTATATAGGCAGACATTAATGATACACACTATATATATATATATTGACAGGGAATAGTAAATAGTAATATACTATATATATATATATATATTGTAAATAGTAAATAGTAAATAGCAATATATATATCTATATTGACTGGGAATAGTAAATAGTTCATTAAATTTGCCATTTTTTTCCCATGGGAAACCAGACCCATATATATATGACTATATGAGAAGGAGACAGTTGTTGAATGCAACGTGTACTACTCCCTCAAGCCACGTGGCCAACCCTCTGACCTTTTCGCCATTTATCTATGGTTAGCAATAGTCAAATAAAACTCTTTTTAAGGCAAGAATCAATCAATAAATAAGGAAAACAACCATACCAACCATCAAAATTTCCTACAAGCCATCACAAACACATCAACAGCCGTTGGATCTAGAAATGAACAAAGGCCCCACAGTTTATCCAGAATTGTCACCAACCAACATCGTTGGTTGACCATAGAGAAAGGTTCCCACGACCATTCATTAAAAACAAATATTATATTATTAATAATATAGGATTCTCTAGAAAAGATGCTAAAGTGCGCCGGCCGTAAGACCGGAGCAATGAATGAATCAAAATAAACATCAAGAGTTGGCTGATATCAAGCAATCATCAAAAACTTTTACATCAAATGTCGAGACAGGGAGAAGGAATCAAAAGAGAAAGAGAAAGAGAAAGGGAGAAGGAATCAAAAGAGAAAGAGAAAGAGAAAGAGAAAGAGAGTTGACCTTGCCAATGAAGGCAGAAGAACCACCAAGCTTGGTGATGGCACAAGCAACATTAGCAGGAGCGCCACCAGGAGCCTTGACGAACCCAGGAGCTTCAGCCAAAGAAACACCGGAAACAAGTGACACAAAGTCTATAAGCATCTCACCAAAAGACACTATTTCTGAATTTTGGGCCATTGATTATACTCACTCACTCACTCCAACTTTTCTAGACAAACAGAGCAAAGCAAAGCAACCAAAACCACTGTTATGATGAAAGACAGACCAAAAGAGAGATTTATAAAGACGAGGAGAGTGAGACAGCGAGGAGTGATTGGAGGAGTGATAGTAGTAGAGGATAGGAGAGTATTAAAGAAGGGAAATTCTAAATGGCGAGGGAAACAGCGAGGAGTGATTGGAGGAGTGATCCAGTCGGGGGGACAACCGGACAAAGGACGTGCCTATCTCACCCACTATTTCATCCACCTATAAATTTGAAAATATGTTAATATTTTTTAGAGATGATTACTTAACCATATCTCTAGAAAAAATGAATTCGTTTGGAGTTCCAAAACATGCTACACAAGGTAGAGAATTTCCAATCGTTCAATTTCACCATGAACTTGATGATTGCATCGATGGACTTAGAAATTTCAGAGTCATGTGACTTTTTGCAATGATGATCTATAAGGAAAATAATTATTCTCACAAAAAATCAACTTATTCTAAAATTTCTAGGTGGGTGGAATAGGCCGGCGCATGTAAGTCTCTTTGTAAAAAAAAATAAAAAAAAATATTGTCCATAAATCCCACCCGCTGTAAAAAAATAAAATAAAATTTTTCTTAGCTTATAAATCTATTTTTTTCTTAATGAAATGTTTATATTCAATTTTACTTAACTAGGTGCACACAAACATGTGACCAATATTCACATTTGCCACATCTATGACAAGTATCATCTTCAGAATGATTCTCCTTATCCTAGTAAATGTGCTACCTCTGCTAGGGGTTCTATTGGAGTAATTATTATAAACACCTCTTTTGAGGTATTTAATCCTGCCACGACCTCTGTCTCGGTCTCTTTGAGAGTTAGAGTTGACATTTACTTATGGAAATGTCATGGAACCAGATGGTATGACATTATGCTATTCGTTAAAACCTTAGCATCAACTAAGGCCCCAAGGGTCTTTTGATAAGTTCCAATAGGGAATAGTGAATAATATCGACCCTTGAACTTGTTTGTTTGACGCGAACCAAAATTTCACAATCTATTATTTCTTAATTAATTGAGAAAATGTGATAAGCAGTGAATCTCATCGAAAACAAATAAAATCCTAGTTAGGTAGTTCTTTCATCTTCTGCTGTAACGTATGATAAACTATCAAATCTATGTATGTATCTATGTATGTGATTAAAAGGTAGCAAAACTCATGAATTCAAAGCTCTTATGAGCTGTCCACATGAGCTAGCTAGCTAATATTGAGCAACATGACAGCTTGAGGAGGTGCTCCCATTTAAATCATTTTTTCTTACACAAGTCAACAAAGGCAAAATCACCTCTTCCTCTTTTTCATTTGCTTAATAAATAAACATACACAACCCAAAGCTTAATAAATAAACATACACAACCCAAATCAGTCTACAATTTCAACTCAACAAATCTGCAGCCACCAATGATGTTGTCAACAAATTTCCACGTCGGTGAAGATTTTATAAATCTGAGCCGTTTCCAACGAATACGAGCAAAAAATATAGTGATCATCCAAAATGAAGGCATCACCCCTTTAAACGGGCTCATAGGCACCATACACCCGAATGTGCTTGAACTAGCAAACCAGCAACTCCACTTTGGCTAGGATGAGGAACATAGTGTTCACAAATATCCATATTGCATATCTTCATATTTTTTACCAAACATTTCTGTAGCAACTTATGCAGAACATTCTCATATTTACTACTTGCACAAAAATGTCAAACCCTCGAGGTATTCAAATAGACATCCTTAGAATTATCAGTAACTTCACTAGAAGCAACATTCACTAGGCCATCAACAAGATAAGTTGTTTCACCAATTTTGACTTTTCGGTTGCCTATAATCGCACTCCCCTACAAGAAGTACAAGTTACCATTTCGAACAACCTTCGTCAACAAAAGTGCACCAGAAACAACCTTTAGAGTTCCACCACTCACGATCATCTTGTAACCTTTGGACTCTAAAGTATTAACCAAGATTATCTTCTTTTTCAAATCAGGTACATACCGAACATTATCCAGTACCAGAATAAGTCCATTATGCAGCTTCAACTTGATTTTACCCATCCCAACAATTTTGCAACAATTATTATTACCCATACGGACAAATCTGCTATCAACTTCTCTAAAGCTAGAGATTTGGTCTCTATGGGGTGTGATAGGTATAACCCATATCAATGAGTCAATTATCAGAATGACTCGCCAATGCTACACATGTCAAATAATACTCATCATCATAAAAATCATTTTCTAAATCTGAATTGTGCACCACATTTGCACTTGACTTCTTCTTATTTTCTATAACGGATTTCAACTTCTCGCAATCAACCTTCCAATAACTCCGAAGTCCAAATATTGGTGAGCATTTGCCCTGCCCTACAAAGCAATAACAAGTGGCATCACTTTAATCGTACTACTTTGCAAGAAGAAGAAAGTTTGCTATCAACTACTAAATGAAGTGGACGAAAAAGACGAGGAAGAAGATGAAGGAGACGAGGAGTGGAGAATGAAGACGAGGAAGAAGAGGAAGAGGAAGTTGAAGTAGAGGATGGGGAAGAAGAGGAAGAAGTGGATGAAGACAGAGAATAGGGATAAGTGGAGGAAGATGAAGAAGACAAAGACAAAGTTGAAGGGGAAGAAGTGGAAAAAAGACGAAGAAATGGAAGAAAATGATGTGCAAGTTAGCGAAGAGGATAAAGAGGAAAGAAGAGGAGAAGAAGATGAAGTAATAATAAAAAGATTGATGAAAGGATATAAGAGGGTGTTTGTTTTTGCTTCTGAATGAGGTCAAAAGTTCTTAATAAGAAGTGGATCACCTTGTTTGGAGTGTTTGTTTTTAGTTCTGATAAGGGAATTGCTGATCACATAGCACTGAGTGCTGAGTAAAAAATTATTTCAATAATAACCTTAACATAATTTTGTAATGACAATTACTGCCCCCATCTTCTTAAAAATAAGTAGGGCTAAATTTTGACGACACACCTTCATTTTCTTCATCAAGCATTGTGGTTCTACCTACCTTCTCAAGGACTCGGTAAGAAACTTATATCCTATCTTTCATTCATCTTTGTTTTCTTTCTCTGCATTTTTAAGTTTTTCTTCATCTCTCTAACTCTCCCGAGCAAACTGATAGTGAACAACCACAATTGTCTCAAGTATTTGGATCACGTGAACAAATCGATATGGTTAATTTACGCGATCGTATTGCAAACGAAATATTAGTAAGAAATTTGGTTTGATAATTTTTTTTAAATGTACTTGGTCATATTTCGATATTTTAGTAATGAAAGGTATTGTAACATTCTTTAGGGTTTGAATAATTATTAGGTATGATTTTAAGCACAATATTTATGTCATAAATTTTTTCAGCTCAGTGGGGCAAAATTGTCAAACAGTTCCCATTCAGTACCTAAAAACAAACACCTTTTAATTTTACAGCTTCTAATCAACAATTCCCATTTAGCTTCTAAGCACTTAAAAAAAAACGCCTTCTAACTGATATCATATTCTACAATGGAGAGTTTTACGTGGTAAACAAAAAACGGAAAACTTATTGTCTTCAAGGTCATAAATCATAACGAGTTTTCTTTCAGGAAGGTTTCTATGATTCCATTGAAACTAAAGAAGAAAGATTTCATAGAGTGCAACATGAATTACTTGGTTGAATCATGTCATGGAGAGTTACTAATGTTGGTAAGAATTCGAAGAAAACGTTTGTGTGAGAATCCACAAAATCCATAAAAATGTGGGTTAATCTATATTACAATTCAGAGTGGTGTTTTACTATTCATTCATAAATGCAGAGAAAGAAAACTTATATCCTATCTTTCATTCAAAAGAATTAGATATAAAAGATGATTATGATTCAAAGTTGGGAAATGTATTGAATTAGTATATTACTCGTGCCGTTGGCACTACTGCACAATCACTCATATTTTCATGTACTATATATAGTTCATTAGCACATTTACAATCATTAAATAAATAAATTTATTTAATTACTATTGTTTTCAATAAATTTATACACTATTCCTGGGTTTAAGTGAAAAGGCCTAAGTCATGTATTTTTCAAAATTAAACTACATGGAATTCGATTGTAAAAGCTGAGGCATACATACAACATATACGAACCATGAACTTTGGTAATTTTTTTAGAGTTAGCTCTATCACGCCAACATTTAAACCATATTACAAAATAAAATATTTGATTGATCCAAAATAGGATCTTTTCAATATACGGAGGATGCGTACATCCTACCGATCCACAATTTTGAAAGAAACTGATGGAAAATAAAAAAGACTGACATTTTCCATGAAAGGTGACAAAATGTTGAGAAGAAAAATCAGCAATAAGAGCCCTAAAATGTCAAACCAAATGTTGACGAAATTTGCTTACGCTTGTGCTAGTGGCTAGTAGGTGTATGTTTTCATATACATGATTTGCAGCCACAATGAAACAGAATTGGAGATTCCAAACTACAATGACAACCCAATTTCAAAAATCCCACTACTACATTACAATGTATATATACAACAAAAAACCATTCAAATTGAAAGGGACCATGGTCCATGGTTCATCTCTTTCAAAGTCATCTGAGAGTCAAACAAAACCCATTGAAGCATTAAAAACCAAGCAATGAATTGCAACCTAAACCCACCTTCTAAGAAATTAATCCACCATCCTCAACCTATCCAACCCACCAACTGAAGAAAATTTGAAAAATTATACCCTGAATTGGTATAGAGGTGAAAACTGAACCCTAAATTGAATAAAGAGATGAGAGAGAGAGATGGAGAGTTAACCCTAAACAACTTAATAGGTTCAACTAATGAATCAAATTGCAGTCAAAAGGTGTGAGACAAACCTCTTTTCGAGAAGAGAGAAAGACATGAGAGCCTCCATTGCTTGAATCAGAGAGTGAGAATCAGAGTTAACACAAAGTCTGTGTATCAAGATGAAGAGAAGATAAGATGAAGGAAGTTATCGGGCTATTCAAGTTTCACTTAAGTTGTGGCCAAGAGATAAGTTATGCCACGTAGGACATACAAACCGTCTATAATGTCTATAGATAGTAAAAAGCCAAACTGAATTGTAAGGAAGATTTGAGGGTTGAGATTTATTTCTCATGATGGCATATTTGTAAATATAAAACATGTAGAATGACAAAAATAATGAAATATGGAATGTACATGTGGCGGAGAGATAAAATGTTGTGTTTTGCTTTTAGCAAAATAAAAATTATCATAACTATCTACATCGTTATCGAATTTTGGTAAAGTTAATATCGTTGAAATGCATTTTTTAAGATCTTTCCAACAAAACCAATGATCAACACGAGCGCTAAAATTTAAAAATTATATATTATATAATTAAAAAACATATAAAGTATTTCACGTTTTTAATATTTTTCAAAGCAATGACGACGAGCCGATTATACCAGAAAAAAAAAGTCGAGCATCTTAATGCATATTTAAACAAAAACTCTAAACTTCATATTTTGGTGAATTCAAAGATTAGGGGATAACTCATTCTTGGCATTTAAATTTTTTCTCCAACTGATTCAAATTTGACTGAGTCTAACTCTAAAATTTATAATATATATTTTTACCTTAAAATAAACTTACACTTTAATACTGATTCAAAGCCAAAATAGGGATAGTGAAAGAGGATTATATGGAGTGCCAACGACACGGGGCATACTCTAGTCTATATTACAATTTAGAGTGGTGTTTTACTATTTATTGCTGACTGAGACAAAGTCAAATAAAAAGGATTAAGGATAAAAGATAGTTAGGATTGAAAGTTGGGAAATGTATTAAATTTGAGGGTTGAGATTCATTTCTTATGATGACATATTTGTAAATATAAAATATGTAGAATGACAAAAATAATGAAAAAGCTTTTGAAAAAAGTTGGTGGAATGTACACGTGGCGGAGAAAGAAAATATTGTGTTTTCGTTTTAGCAAAATGAAAATTATCATAACTGTCTACATCGTTGTCGAATTTTGATAAACTTAGTATCGTTGAAATGCATTTTTGAAGATCTTTCGAACAAAATCAATTATCAATATAAAGACCAATATATTAAAAAAATATATTTCATAATTAAAAAAAAGTATAATGTATTACGCGTCTTTAATATTTTTAAAAGCAATGAGACGTGTCGATCATACCAGAAAAAATGAGTCGGGCATCTTAATGCACATTTAAACAAAAATCCTAAATTTAATGTTTTGGCGAATTCAATTATTAGAGGAGAACTCATTCTCGGCGTTTAAAATTTTCCCTCAACTGATTCAAATTTAACTGAATAGACTTACACTTATAATCGACTTACACTTCAATACTGATTGAAAGTGAAAATGAGGATAATAACGGAGATGCTCAGTACAAAATAATTAACAAAAATAAAATTATGTGGAGTGCCAACGGCAAGAGGCATACTCTAGTATTGTACAAAACAAAGAGATTTGTAGTGTTCAAGTTGGATGAATCCAATGGTGAGAAATTTAGATGGGTTAAAGTTGAACATTTAGGTGATCATGTGCTCTTTTTTTGGGGAGGAATTACTTGAAATCCGTTTCTTCACATGATATTTCACTGTTAATGCCACTAATGATTACTATAACTATGATCTTTCTTGAGCACTTCCATACAAGGATCGGGGAGTGTACATTTTATAGGATGGTCGCTTTGACAAAATTATTGCCCTCAGAATTACCTAAACATCATTCATACACTCTTAGGTGTCATCCCATATGGTTTACACCAAGTCCCTGGTAGAACTGTACGAGTAAACTTGTTGATTCTTATTTTTACTTTGTTTCCATGTTAGTTTGTGATGGTTTACTGTGGCTCTAAAGCTAATCAGCAGGAATGTTGTATTTGTTTTGATTCAAATTGTATTTGTGTTAGCAAACTCAATCAGCAAGCATTCTGAATGTTTAGATAAATATGTCATAAGAACTAAGGTAGAACACAATTTAAATTTTGTACATGTGCTTGAATCTAGGAATACTACAATGGACACACTATCAAATAAGTGATCAAATAAAGAACACTTCTAGAGAGCCAGGCCAGGCTCTCTAGAATTAGTGCAAAATTAGATGTTTGTAAATGGCTGTCTTAGCAATGACTGTCCTCAATGCAAGTTAAAAGCTCCATAATATACCACTAATGTGGTCTTTAACCAAAAAAAAAAAAAGCTCATTAGTGGGTCAGATCATTAACCTAATTTTCTCAAATTTGCATTATGTGAGAGCCATGTATGCAGCTAGTAATAGTATGAGAACTCACTAACTGCGTTTCCCAACTTATTTCAAATCAGCCATGCAATATAAAGAGCCTTTCTAGCAGGCTTGCCATGGACATGGTTTAAAACCAACACCCTACTACACTAGCATTTCTTTTCCCTGCTTTTAAAATATAGATCTAAGAAATGTACCCTGGACTTCCAAAAAATTGATCAATTTCCAAGTAACTTTTCAAAATAAATGGTACCCTAAGGAAGCAAGGTAGATCAAAGACCACTTGATTACGCTAGAAAGTATAGGGAAACACATGAAGCATGCATACTCCACTAGTTACATACGTAGAACAACACATTTGTTTCTGTAACTCATATCTTGCTAATGATAAACATGATCTGACTTGTACATACCCTATGACAAAGACTTTCATGCATTATGCGAAAGGGAGAGGAGGGTGGGTACTACTCAAACTTATAGTGCTTGTCAACAGTCTCAGAGACCTCCCAAGTGCAGCTCATCCCTTTGGGAAACTCCACCAAGTCACCAACTCCAAACTCAACGAACTCATTGTAACCATCAGGGTACACTTTCACTTTGCCTTTCAGCAAATAACATGTCTCCTTGTCAGAATATGTCCATGGAAATTTGCTTGGAGGACATCCCCACCTATTTACCAACCACGGATCAGATATAGCAAATCAAATCGATATAGTTTAGGAACTGCTACACAAATCACGCCGCAAGGATAAGTAGTTTAAATTTAACAATAAATGCAACATATATCATCCATATCATTCCTTTCTTCAAGTATGACTCTTGGTCGTTGCCTAGATACATATGTCCTTGCAATGTGCAAATTACTAGCCATGGTTGGTCAATATGAGATGTTATATGATCCAACTACATAAAATTATTAGCTAAGACATCTTTGCAAGAAAAAAACAATCCACTGATTGGTGAGGACACAGAAACTATCTATTCAAAGAAACTGAAGTCAATAACATGATGACGACAAAAGGTAAAGAATGTTGTCAAGAATTTCACTATATGGCACTAGTTTCAAGCTTAGGAAAGATTGTAATCTTATTACATGCTAGCAATGCCGTGTCTAAGGTACGAGGTGGAATCGGGGGCCTTCGCTCTTTCACCCCTATTCTTAGCAACTAGGACCAAAGTCAAATATATGGCAAACTGACAATAGTGAATAATGTTGACAGTGAGTTCTCCAGGAAGAGCAGTAGGCCCTTCTTAAGGGTCCGTTTGGTGAGTTCACATTCAAATTTGAGAGAAAAGTATTACTAGTTCATGCTAGTTACCCAGCTAAAATTAAAAATTAAAAAATAACTAAATAAATAAATAAATTATCCACTCCTCTAGAAAATGGATTTTCCACCAGATGAGAAAATAACCTATCTTGTTTTCTTATGAGAAAAATCATGTTTAATTCAGCATTATTTCTATGTCTTTTTCAACAAGCAGCATCACTGAATGGGGTCCTATTTGTTTCCCGTCTTCATGTATTCAGTATTATAGGAGACCAAAGAGATCGGAGGCTCAAACTGAGTTTTTTCAACCAATTCCCTAGAACTTGGTCTTTGCAGTAAGGGTGGTCTTCTAACAAATGCTACAAACTGAGGAAGAACTATTTTGAGAAAAAAGATGGATAACATTAGAACTGAGAGAGATAACCTCTGGGTTGTTTTATTTTATGTTCTCTCATTCGATTGACTAAAAAAGATCTCTTCCCAATCTCACTCTCGTGCGCTTCAGACCTCTCCCCACTTTCCCATCTCTCTCAATTATCATGTTATCCATGTTTTTTCTCACAACAATTCCTGCTTAGTTTGTAATATTTATTGGAAGATCCTCACAAGTTATATCTTTCATAGAAAGTGTGAGGGGATTGGTGAAAAACCCAATTTGAGCTTCTATCCTCTTTAATCAAAGAACATGGTTTTCAAATCAAGAGAGGATTAATGGTTAATTTACACAGACAGAGAACTAAAGAACTCTTGCCTAGAACCACAATCCCTCAACAATTCTTAAGCTCATTTGTCAATTGGAAAGTGTAAGAAATGAAGGAAATTGTATAGGTCAGTGCAATGACAGAAGGTATATATTCACAAAGCCTCCCTACAAAGAAGGGTCTTACAAAATAATTCCACCACCCTCAATGCCAATCTCAAGTCCAATGATGGATCTCCGATTAGGCGGTTCCTTCAAAGATCAGGGCTGTAATAGAGAGGATTACTAATATCCACTTACAACATCAGTAGTTTGTGCCAAATTTGCGTTTTGGGGTTCTTTGAATTGATTGAGTAAATTCTTATTATTATTATTTTTTTCTTATTGTAAGGTTGATCAAGTCATCCAATAAAAACTAGAGATTTACAGCCAATAAGTATTTATGGATTCCCAGTCTACAACAAGCAAGCACAGATAAAAAAAAACCCAGAAAATCAAAAGACAGAAACAAGTAGAAAAAATGAAAGAAGAAAACTGAAGAGCTTACTTACTTGGGCCATGTCTTGACACCAAGGTCAGTGAGCTTGGATTCAGGTGGGTTGTTTTCAATCTTTATACCCATTTTCTCAGTCGCCATAGCTGCTGCTCCTCCTCTTTCGGCTGCTCTTACTCTAAATGAGACTATGTTGGTTTTGATTTGGGTGCTCTTAATAGAGGAGGAAAAGCGTGCGTAAGCAAAGCCAGAAATGGATTGTTGATTTAGTGATGCCAAACTCGCCATTCTCAAGAGATTTTTACAAGTCCCTTTTGTTTACACTTCTCACAAGCCAAAAGCCCAAAACCAAAACAAGTTTCTACTTATTGTTGCAACGGGTCTTCTTTTCCTTTTATCTCATCCATACATTTATCATCCTCAACAATTTGTGGAAGTGGTCCTTTTATAATTTACATTATCAAGATGTTTAGAGAAATTTTTGTGACAAATTTTAAGCAAAAATTTTGGAAAAAAAAAAAAAAACACATTTTTTTTTAATAAACAGCAAAAGTATATTGTTGAATCCATGTGATAAAAAATTTACAGGATGCCAATACTCTCAAATTTTAATTTGCATAGAACAATTAGGAATTTGCGCCCTATTTGGCCGAGCTTAAATTACAAGCCTCTTTCTCCTCGAGTTTATGGCATCATAATCACTTGTAAAGTTTCCATTTCCATTAAATTTATTTTACAATTTAACATTGAAATAGGTTATTTATCGTGATTTGATCACGAGCTTTTATTTAGTTGTCCACATTTAAAAAGTTGAAGCTTTTTCTTGTTAACGATGAAGAGGACATTGAAAACAATTGAAATATGAATCTAGACAGCAATTTGGATTTGTTGCTGCTGCTTAGATCAACTTCTCTCCGAGTCTAAATAGAATTGTTGGAATTGATGCTTTACAATAAACTTTAGTGAGGAGACCTTAATCTAGGGATAACTCCACACGAGTTGTTAGCTTTAGTATGGTCTGTGTTATATAGCTGCCTCCAAGTATAACATTACCCGGTCCGAGAAACTGAACTTTTGCAATGCATGTTATCACTTTGATTTTCTTCAGATCCACAAAGTAGCTTGAATCACAGATATGATCTCATGAAAGAGAGCTCAACACAACTACATAATCAGCATTCTGAAGTAGTCCCCATTGTTCAGAACACCATTTGTATTACTAAACAAATAAATACATTCCAAATTACCAAAAATAAATTACAATCTGTATATGATATTTACACTGCAATATCCTTAGATCATCTTTGAGATGGTGTATGGATCCTCCTTAAACTTCATGCAAGAGAAAATGCTTTACAGAATAGCATAGTTTAAATTCCTTCTCCATCATATGGCTTCCACCTTTCAATTACAACCCTGAATTGGTCATCTCTCTTCCTTACCTGCACAACAATAACCATTTATCACCAAATCTAAAATGAGTGGGTGTTTTCTATTTTGTCAGATTAACCGAAATAGCATTTTTTAACGAACATTCACTTTTGCAAAGTAAAAAAACAAAACAAAAACAGGATCATGAAAAGGGTAATGATTTACATTTCAGGCCTATCTAACTTGGTATGGAGTAAAAGGTCATACCTGCAAATGTGAGGTTGTGTACCATCTAACAAAACTCAAAACCAAATAACATAGCAGTCAAGAGTGACTGAATCAATAGAATGCAACAATTCATCAAATAGCTTTGAATGACGGGCAAAAGACCAATAGCTTGTAATCAAGAGAGTCGTCTTGCCTTCGAATAACAAAATTGAACTAGAAGGTTATTTAACAGAAGAAAGGCTATGGACCCCTCAATCAATAACTCTGACATTCTGTAGGTGCTATATTTTGCTGACTACCATAGCAAAAAAAAAAAAAAAAAACACTACACAGCGTGACTGGCTAAATTCCCTTGAACTGACCAGGCATGCAAATTATCGAATATTTGTGTAAGCAGTCTAAATTAGGGCTGGGCTGGGCAGGTCCAGTTAACCGGCCCGATTTGTCAAAACCGAGGACCAGACTGAAGTTTCAACAATTGAATTTCTAGGGACCGAGCCTGGACCGGTGAGACCGGTTAACCGGGGTTTCGGGTAACCGAAAATCCGGGCCAGTTCTCGGGCTTGAGTGGTGGCGAGGAAGTGAGACAAATATGAGAAGAGAGGAGGGTTTCAACCGCTGGAGGAGTACAATTGAATTTATTTTTTTGAATAATAGAAGAATGAAATACAAATGTGGAATCTTTACATTACAAGTCTAGGGTTTCTTGTTACAAACTGATTGAACTTTTACAAAATCTTCTTCGAGCAAACCGGGAGCTCTTCTATCAATCAATCTTACAATCTTTCAGCGAGAGAGATGAAAGAGATGAGGGCTTCACGATCTTTCAGCCAGAGAGATGAGGGCTTTAGCAAGAGAGAAATGGAACTGGGACTGTAAAAATGGTGCTAGGTGTTTCTGGGTCTGAAGAAGAAAAAAAAAAGAAAAAAAATAGAGAAGAGAAGTAGAGAAAAAGAAGGACAAGTGACTCAAAGTCTCAAACGTCCCTTTTTTTAATCCCATCCAAACTCCAATCTCATCCATCATGACCATGATGTATGTTTCTGCACACTCCTATCTAAAACCAAAACCATTGTTGATTTCATAATGAGCCATTGGTTTTGTTTTGCAAATAATGATCTCAACCCCTCTCTCTATTGTTTGAGTGAGTGTAATGGGTGGGACCCACAAATTGTGTCAATGTCACATGGGGAGCTGTGATCGAATAAGTTGGGTTTTAGGGGTAGGTTTAGGTTGTAGGCATAGTTTGGGTTGAGCTTTTGATATTAGAGGGGTAAGTTTGGGTTGGGTTTTGATGTTGGTGGGGATAGTTTGGATTGGACTTTGGAACAAATTGGTACTCTATTTAAACATTCGGACCGGGCCTGGTTAACCGACTGTTTAGGATTGCTGGAACCAAGGACTGGACCGGACCAAAATTTTCGGGCCGGGCCTAAAAACCGAAGATTAATTTATTTTTTATAAAACCGAACTGACCGGTTTGGATCGGGCCGGTTCCCGGTTCGGTTCGGTTTTTCGGTCTAAATTGCCCAGCCCTAGTCTAAATACACCTGGTCTTTATTCAGGTATAAAATTAAAAAAACCAATTTGTAGAAGCGTAACATGCACGCAGACAACAATTCGCACCTGGGACCATACATTAGTTAACATTTCCTACATTACTAAAAACTCGTCCAGGTTTGAACCCAAATATTAAGGGAAATGTCATAATTTATTCATTTAGGTCTTTGTTGATTTTATTTTACACAAATGAAGTTCCCCAACCGAAATCCATTCCCGGGCGTCAATAAATATGCAGCTATATTTGCTATAAACAGGATACTATGTCTATATCTAGACTCAAACAGGGCACACGATGTGATGCCTTCTTTGTATAGTGACAAATTTCGAATTGCCGTAAAGAGAATTAGCTATGGTAAATTACCTCAACCAAAGGCCTTTTACCATGTAGCAACATATCCACGCTCCTTTCTGTCTGTTAAACAAAAAATAGAAAATATCTTAGTTAAACTGACATATCAACTTTAATAACAAAATGAGATATAATATTATCACTAGTTTTTGGCTCAAAGTCAACATTTATAAGGCCCTAGAACTATCATCATCTAGCCAAACAGTAAGCCACCAATGTGATAATCACATCAGTGATAAAACTTATGGAAGGTGCTAGCTATCCAAGGCTGGTATTTAACATGCCCCATATACGACCTGATTCACATCATACAATGCATTCTTGTATGAACCAGGTCATCAATGGAAACAAGGTCCGATAGTTCAAAAATGGTGAATAGATTGTGCCTCCTTTGTGAAACTTAAAACATGGAAACTGTCTCCAAAAGCCAGTCCCTAATACTACTGCTCATATCAAGTATCAACAAGTTCTTTACCAAAAAAAGAAACAAAAAAAGTATCAACAAGTTCACTTCAAAGTTACATTCACGTAATATTATATGAATATCAGTTTTTTTTTATGTTTAATTCGTTTTTCAAGGACTTCAAGCAAACTACTTATGAAGTAACAAGTGCAATACCTATTGATAGGGTTAGGGAAAAAAAGGCAAGATGATTGGTATGTTTTGGCCCATATCTGAGATGAAGTCTAGAAGCTGAAAATGGGGATGTATGTCTAGTTTATTTAGAAGGTAATGAACTAACAATATATCAGAATAATCCATCACGAAGGTGAGGTTGTACAAGTATATAACTGCTGTAAATAACAAATCTGCTTTACATACCCGATGCGTGACCCAGTAATTCCTTTCTCTCATCTCAATGAGAAAAGGAAAAGTTGGTGGAGCTTTTCTCTCAAGAATGCTTTTCTGAGAGCGTCTAGCTCGAGCTTCATCATCTCCCAGAGTAACAGTTTCTACTCCCCCAATCTAAATATACGATAAACCAATCAGTCTAAAAAGGTGAATATTCAGTCATTGAAATTAGTTCGTCTTTTCAGAAAACATAAAATGATATTTTCTTTTGATCAGTTAAGTAATCATGCATTGACTACATTCGCGGGCAACAAAAGTGGCAATAGATCTATATATACATTTATCACAAATATGATCTAGAAATGTCCTAGTTTGTGTGCTGAGCTAGTAACCTTAGTTATTCAATAAGGATTCTGAGTCACTAATTAAAATGGTTTACCATGAAATTTAACCCAGATGGTTGATTAGATAGTATTCTATTCCTTATCCCAAAAAATATGATAAGGTGATGGTACCACCATCATTAAAGATGAGTAAAAAAGCACCAAAAAGTTCATTGCTAGCATCAAATCATTGGAAGACAACAAAAAGTGGCTAAATTGTTAATTTTTGAAGTAAAAAGGAGCGAACCAGATCAGAAAGCGTGTGATTCTTTATCATATTCTCAAGTCTCTCTCCATGGGCAGTGCCAATAAGCATCACTCCTCTTTCGGCTATGGAACGACAAGCAAGTGCCTCTGCTTCTGTGCCAATCTCATCAACTATGATTACCTCAGGCATGTGATTCTCTACAGCTTCAATCATGACTCTGTGTTGCATGGATGGTTTTGGAACTTGCATTCGCCGTGCACCTCCTATTGCTGCATGGGGAATATCACCATCCCCTCCTATTTCATTGCTAGTGTCAACAATCACCTAACCAACATAAGTCCTCCTCAATGAAGTTGTGAGCATTAAGTGTCAGATTTTGATGAAAGACTAACAAAAGAACATAACACAAACTTCATGCAGCCAATAAGACGGACATGAAGTATAGAGAAATTTTACGCACCACTCTCTTGTGAAGCTCATCAGCCAATACACGTGCAATCTCACGCATAACAGTTGTCTTACCTACTCCAGGCCTGGTTAAGTCAAACCGAAAAGAAAAAGAATAAAAAAAAACAGTTCTTCAGTAACTGAATTTTATATAAAAGCTCTTTAATCTGCATGTTAGTCGGAGCTTATTTAGTATCATAATGATACAGTAAGGAACATTATTACAATTTTTCTTAGTGTTAAAAGGTGTATTTATCAATGACACGTATAACTGGAAAGAATAGACACTCCATCTTCAGAGATTTTCAAACTTACATCCAATCTGTACCCATGTTTCTCAAAGAACTCATGACAAATTAACCCTCCAAAGTTATGTATGAAATGCCACTGAACTTACACATCTCTGTAAATCATAAAAGTGACTAACATGATGAACTGTGACTAAAATCCTTCTTGATTTCATAAACTAGTTGGAACAACCTATTGAACTTATTGACCTACTGGCAGTAATGTGACCCCCTGGACTAAACACTATTGTTAAAATGCTTTAAAACCAGTAGAATATTTTGCCATCTAGTAATATATACAAACTTTTGAAAAATGTACTTTTCTAGTATGACATCAGATATTCCAATGTTAGGTGACGAAGAGATGTGTCATTTTTTTTTTTTAGAATTTTCTTGTTGTAGAAGGTTAACGCAAGAAAGTATCTTATCCCAATAAGATGATATAAATTAAGGGGGCTTGGAGTTTGCTCCAAAACTTTGAGAGAGGGACACTGTTCTTGGTGGGAACGGAATTTGGCATTGGATCATATTTTGGGAGGAAAAACTAAAGCTTAAATAGAATAATGACTGAACTACCAGCTTCTATAAAACCATCAGTAATTGGGAGATGAATAAGGCTCACCATATGGATTCTACCTGGCCATATTCTTTGCAATAAGGGTGTGATTTAGTTCATACCTTTCACAACACTATCCTTGTGAACCAGTCTTCCGCCAACCCCAAGATTCCCGTTTGCCCTGCCTTACAGATATAAAGCTACGCTATGAACCTCCACAGTACTTGTTGCATTCCATCCAAACATGCAAAAGACAGCAAAGTGAACGAGTTTGCAAAATTTGTTATCTATTTGCAACACACCTCAAACATTATCCCCGTATGTCCTATTTCTTGCCTTTCTAAAACTGTATAGATATCAAATTTCTTGCCTCTAGCAGGACTCCTTTCACTTCCAAACCATAGTAACCATAACCAAGAAATCTGTATCTATCTTCACTTCGAAACTATCAGACAATGGGGAAGGTTTTATTCAATAAAATCCCTATAATTTTTTTTTTCACTCGACCTAGTTGTGAGATTTTCTAAGATTTCGTCAGTGTGATATCAGAATCACATGGCTTTTTTCCTTCTGCAAAAGTTTCACTTCAAAAACATGAATCTAATTTTTTAAGTTCTCGCCATTGTCGATGTATTTACTTTTTATCCATTTAATCATCGTTTACCGATGGAATCTATGACAGAAAGAACTATTTATCCATACATGTTTTTAAAGGGTTAATTATTTGCATTACCCTATCTTATCTTTCACCATATCTAGTTTTACTTCTGATTTCCTTCTTATTCTATATGAATTTGATATGGCCATGTGATTTTAGTTAGATGTGCGAAAGTCAAATGTGAGCATTTATTCTTGTAAGGTTGGATTTCGAGAAATATGGACTTGAGATAAGAAGTCTATGTTGCTTATAAAAATAACATAATACATTTTTTGGAATCATTTATAAAAACAAAGAGAGTTTTGAAACCGAACAAGGCTCAAGCTATGTCAACAGTGTAAGCAAGAAATATCATGCAACTAACGAGAAAATTGTGTACATATATTGGGTGAATCAAAGTTAAGGAAAAACAACTAACTAAATGTTCTTGATGTTGTTGGAAATTGTGTGAAATGTATCTATCAGTTGGCAATACTGGATGATAGTATGCCTACCTCCCAAGAAACAGGATGCTTTCCCCAAACTGAAGGAGATCATGAACCATGTCAATATGACCACTAACAGCACGTCCAACTCTGCAAGTCAAACCAACAACTAGCCCTTTCCTGCTCCTAATGGCAGAAATCCTGTGCAAAGTACCCTCAATGCCTGCTCTATTGTCACCCCCAAATTCTCCAACAGCACTCTGTGCTTCTTCCAACTCCTTCAATGATACCTATTCAATAGACATGTCTTAACACACTTTAATGGATAATTGATGACAACAAAGCAAGGAGAATAAGTCATAATACAGTATGAAAAGTTAGAGCCACGAATGGTGAGCTAGATAAGCCTTAATTATAAGGGATAGTTTATGTGCATAATGAAAATGGAAGGAAACAACAACAATGCCCATCATGCGAAAATAAATGAAATGCCTATCTACCATTCCATTATAGCTAGCAACTTGAGCAGAGTTGAACAGTTTAGTTTACCTCTGTACTCCTCAAATACTGCCCACCAGATTCACCAAGGAAACGAGCTTCTGGCAAACGTCCCAAATCCAATATGACCTATTATTGACGATTATCAACAAATTATCTCAAATGGGTATATACCTATAAACAAAATGAACAACAACCCATTCTCATTCTAGAACAAAGTAGCAAAATTTTCTTCTTTTTCATGCTTCTGGTAATGGGTTATGAGGAGAGGGGCTGTTTGTCCTACAAATTCGAACAAATCAGTATAATCCAAGCTGATTTTGATAAAATTAATCTGATAATCAACAAAATGCAGTAGTTGAATGGGTTGTGGAGTAGATTGTGATGACACAGACCTCCAAAAGTTCAGCTCTTTTTGGCTCATTGCGAAGATTATCACTCAAATCTTGGGGCAGAATCTGTTAAGAAGAGACAAGAGAGAAAACCCAGACCTTTATTAGTTGAGTTGAAGACTACAAAAAATTGTTAGTAGGGATAGAGAGAGATTCGACCTCTAATAGTGCGTGAAGATCGTCTTCCACAACTACAAATCCATTGTTTGAAGATGAAGAAGAAGAAGAAGGTGCATTGGACAGTGGAATTCTTCTTGGAAGCCTATTTAAACGAAAATGGAGAGAAGTTCCTCTACTCTTCTGAGTGATGGAATCACCGAAGTTTAATAGATTCGAATGGAAATTCGGAAGAGAAGAAAAGGAAGAAGAAGATGGACAATTCACTGTGACCACCACACTCATCCTGTCCCTCCTCTATTTTCCTCTCTCAGGAGAGGCCCCTGTCTTATCGCTTTCTTGCTGCATAGCCTCGGGGGTTTTTTGTTTTTTAATTTGCTTTTATCCCATTTTATTATTGTTGCTAACTTTCAAACACGTGTGTTGTGCGCTCACTACACCAAATTTGACATTAGCATAGAAAATTATGAATTGAAATCGTTTTTGTGAATTCGATTTTGAGGCTTCTTCCTCGGACTTAGATTTCAATGAGTAGTGGAAAAAGTCTTATAAAAAATCAGTTTCCTGTCAGAAAATAAACAACCAAACGATAAAAATCTGCATAACAACCAAAGAAAATGACTAATCAAATAGACCCTAAAAGTTTTATCGGAGAAAAGTGATTTCTTCTAACTTGAAATTTATCTTAATGAAACCAACAATTTTCCGATTGCATTGTTTTGCACAGAAGACTCACTCTATCTATTACATTTTTTTTTATTGATTAATTAATTTACTGTCCTATTTGTGCAAGTAGCATAATAAAGTAAATAAAATTTATTGTTTCTTCAGTAAATACATGAAAATTATAATAACACAAAACCAACTCAACCCCTATTCAATATTACATCTTTGAACATTCCAAAAGCAATTACTAAGATTAGGAGGAGCATTGCTGTATAGAAGAAACATTGCTAGTGCTACGCAGGTGCAAGGTCAAGATCAGTCCCAACTTGAAAAAGGTTTCAAATAGTGTGTTATGATTTATTTTTCTCCTTTATATGGGAATGGTTGGATTACTATCGAGGTTGCATTGAAATGGTGTCCCCATGATAAAGGCTTCATGGTTGCAGGGAAGGCTTCATATATTGGCAACAAACATTTAGCATTTGTTGAGTTCCTTCAAGTGGATGAAGACAGGCATAAACAAGCACATATAGTTGCGCTGGCCATGGAGTAAATTATTATTTAGTGTGTGGAACAATGTTGGAACAAAATGTGGGTTATATATGATAACCCTTTCATGCACTATATCAATGTATCTACAGACGAGATAGAAGATAAAACCCTACTGGAGATATTTGAGTGCATCAATACCCTGAAAACTTATGTATTAGAGTTTGGTATATCGTTTGTCAAATGTCATGAGCTTTTAGACGTATATAGGTTTGTTGAGTGTGTGCATAAGAAACGCCTAGTTTCAATGGGTGTTAGGGATGCCTTATGTATCAGTTCTTATTAGTTGTTTCTAATAAAAGTAATATTATCGGAAGCGGAAAAAAAAATCTCAACCCCTATTCTATAAAAGGTTTGTATCCTTGAAATTTTCATCTTTGACCATGGCGTTATAAAATAGAAGCCCTTACTAAGTGCATAGTTAAACTTTTTATGTACACTTTCAATTCAATAACGTAGTGTCAATAACTCCATTGGAAAGCTCATTTGAGATGTTTTCCAACCATATATCACAATTCCCATACATCGACCTTTTTTGTATAAAGCCAACATGCTTCTCCTATGTTCAACTACCATATGCACATTAAGAATGAGTGAGAAATTTTGAGATGCTTTGATTTTGTATGGTGGATATTGTAGGATCAAGTGTTTTAAGTTGTAAATGTTGTTTCACACAATCTTTCACATCTTCACCTGTGTACTGAATCCTCATAATTCGATCACTTCCTCGATCTAGTGGCCATTTTTGGATTTTTCTCTCCTAAGCAATTTTATCAAACCAAAAACAGGACACAAACACTACTATACATATATAAGTTATTGTTTATGAGTGATCAAATTGTTAATAACAAAGATAAAACATCAACTATAATCAACCAACCTTTGTCTCATGGACTCCAACTTTCATTGTGCTTGCATTGAGTCTAAATAAGAAAGGGGTTGCCAAACTTTTCTTTGCTCATAAGTTTTTGAAGTGAATTACAGGTGGTACAGGGAAAAAGAAGGAGTTATACATTCTATTCAGATGGAGATGAAAGGTGTACATCTCTGGAAAGATGTAGGAAGAAACAAACATGTCTGTTTGGGACAAGTCATCTTTCTCTCAAGGAATAAGAAACATCGACCAAATAAGAAAGGCCTAAAGAACATAAGAAGAAGAAGAAAAAAATCATTCTAATTTACCGATTGGAAAATGGAGCAAATTTGGTGCGCACTTTGGAAAGGGTTAAAAAATGCAAAGAGGTGTGCGACTTTAAAAATTCTAAAAAGCTTGACTTTTTAGAGTTCTAGATCTCATATCAACGGATGAGATAAATGATTTTTTAATTATTTATTTTCAATTTGAACATTGGGAACACCAAAGTGGAATTGCGTTTGCGTAGCGTACTGTACTGTAATTTTCCGCGGCTTCATCACCACCACGACACCATTCTTCTCGACTTACTTTCCACATTCCAAACAAATTCCCCTCTCTCTCCACCCAGCGATTCCGATTCATTCGCAGCAGCAAGAATAATAATAATAATGGTGATTCTAGTGGTGGCGACAACAGTGGATCCGGCCTCCCTCGGCCCTGCCTCTGCCCTCTTGGCCATGCCCGGTTGGCGTCCCGGCCCCTTCCTTCAGGTACTCTACGCTACGCTAGGTTTCTTTTCATTATTTTTAATCTCTTTACTACGTTGTTGTTGTTGTTGTTGTTTTCATTTAAACTCTTGATGATCGATTTGATTTGGTTCCGATGAAATGAATGATTCAGGATAACCAGATACAGAGTTTCGTTAATGGAGATGTGGTGAGATTACTAAGGCACGATAATAGCATTGTAAAGGAGGATCATTTGGACAAACGTTGGGAGGAGGCCACGGGCGAAGTTGTAGATGAAGTCATCTTTCTTAGTAGACATACTGCTGTCTCCAATCGTCCTGCCCTTACTGTTCACCCCATTGGTATGCTATCACCATCTTTGCTTTTCGATCCTTTCATTACAAGGAGCATTCGTCATCTCCAATGAGAGTGTCAAATATCATGTTTAGGGAAAAAATGTCCATTATTCATATACAATGTAGCAAGGGTATTATAGTTTAGTCGTAAAGGAGTGGTTCATTCTATTAACAAGTTAAATAGTTAAGGGGCCTTTCAGTTTTATTCCTAGTATCAGATTAACAACTTTATTATTTCTGAGAAACGATTTACCTCTCAACCATCAATTTGTGGAAGAATGATTTGTACCCAAAATCCCTAATAACCAGGTTTAAAAGCCTGAAAATTATTCCCGTCTTTCCCCAAACCATTAAGAGTGTCTTAGTAAGCGGGACTCACACAATTGACAATTTTTCAGTTTTGAAGGCCTCAAAGAATCCTAATTTTTTTTAAAAGTGGAGGATAGATTTGTGGGATGCAATTTGAAATGCTCTAGTGAGACTAGACTTAACATAGAGAAAGATTCCATTTACTGTTTTCTTTGTTTCTTGGCTTTTGTTGTCGATCTCTGAATTTTTTTTTTTTAAGGTGTACCACATTTACGTGACGATGAGGTTCCCCCACAGGGTGGAAAGCCTGGATGGGCAGCACCACCCAATCCTCGAATAGGTGCTTGGCTGAGGCTCTTAAAGAATATTGCCGAGTCTCATAAATTGACTCCTGAATTCGAGGTTTTTTTGCTCCTTCCCTTCCCTAACTCGCAGAATTATCTTATACATCAAGTTTTACCATTTTAGCTATTTGCGAAAATTATATTGATGTACATATTCACATGTGGTATACATGTATTTCATATTTCTAAATCCTGCCTGCCTACCTTCCTGCCTTAGTTTGTTTGATTTAGTTTCACTTATTCTGATCTATATTTTCAGTAATTCATTTATGCTGTTTCTTTGATAGTAGATAACTTTGGAGGCCACCCATCATGGGCCTGAGATCAATGCGCCTACCATGTTTCTAGAAATTGGTAATCTTCCAAATTTCTTTTTGTTTTCTGTGATTCTACTGTATTCCTTCTTATACATCACTTTGTTGTTACTTGAATGTGTAAGTGTGTTTCTTCTATTTCGCGAGCTTAGAGGCTTTTGACAAATGATGTTTTCTATGATTCTATTGTTTTCCTTCTTATACATCACTTTGTTGTTACTTGAATGTAGAGCTGGGTAGGTCCGGTTAACCGGCCCGATTTGTCAAAATCGAGGACCGGACCGAAATTTTAAAAATTGAATTTCTATGGACCGAGCCCGGACCGGTGAGACCAGTTAACCGAGGTTCCAGTAACCGAGAATTCGGGCCGGTTCTCGGGCTTGTGCAGTGGCGAGGAAGTGAGGATAAAGATGAAGAGGGAGGACGGGTTCAACCGCTGGAAGACAGCCCCCCCCCTCACACACACACATCGGAGCAGATCTCACCCTCTTAGACGAAGACAAACGGAGCAGATCTCGCCCTCTCCCCCCCACCCCCAACACTCCTCCGTTGAATCTGTAACCCTTGAAGTTTGAGGGAGATCTCAGTCTCTCACCCTTCTGCTGCTGCTGTGTGTGGTGTGAGTTGTTTGAAAAAATGTTGATTTTTTAATGAAAATGGTGGTGAGAAAGGTGGGGTTTTTTATTGATTGCAATTGGTGGATTGTTTTCCACGTAGCGGTAGCATAGCTTTTGACTCTCTTACCAAAAATTGTACCCTATACAATATTTAATTTTGATAAATGGAAGCTTATCAAAATATGTTGGGTTACAGATTCAAAATTAAATATTGATAGCTTTTGATAGGTTTTGATGTTGGTGGGGAATAGGCTTTTGATGTTAGAGGGGTATAGTTTGGGTTGGGTTTTGATGTTGGAGGGTAAGGTTTGGGTTGGGCTTTAGGAATTGGATACTTAGTTTTTTCTTTAAATTTTCGGGCCGAGCTGGGTAACCGACGGTCTTGGAAAGCTGGAACCAAGGACCGGACCGACGGTAAAAAAATTATTTAAAGACCGGACCGACCGTTCCGGTCCGGGTCGTCCCCGGTTCGGTTCGGTTTTTTGGTCTTAAATGCTCAGCCCTACTGAGTGTGTGAGTGTGTTTCTTCTATTTCGCGAGCTTAAAGGCTTTTGACAAATGATGATAGAAATCACTGAAAAACAGTTGGAACTGCTGCAGTTTGATTATTTGATTCAGTTGTCAAGTTTGCAATATTACCCTATGTACATGATTAAACTGCCATTTGTTATTACCTGTGTTAACTATGAAATCCTAGATTGATGTAACGTAGGATTTGGTTTATTTATTTAATTTAGTTTAGTTGTTGGTCGGTCTTAAGTAAGCCCATTAGAATAAGTGGAGTTAGGCTCCCATAGCATTTAGGGTTATATTGCTTGATTTGCAAGTTAGGTTTAGTATAATAGGGCCTATAGACCAATCGTTTGTAATTGATTTTTTGATGAATGAAGAAACTTCCATGGAGATTATTTAGGTTTATTTATCTTTTGTTTAAATTTGAATTTGAAGTTTAATTACATTATTTGGTATCAGAGCTAGCGCTCTTGGATTTGTGGGTTCGATTTGAAGAAGAAAAAGAAAAGAAGAAGATTCGAAGCTTAAAAAGTGAAGAAACAAAGTCTGTTTGGAGAAGAGCTTGAAAAAAATAAAATAAAATCTGCAAACATTGTTCATTGCTCACTGTTCACCCAATCACCAGCCAACAAGTTATTTACATTCCATAATTCCTTAAGGCACCCAAGCAATGGAAAAAAATGAGTGACCCATATTATTTCCAATATCCAAACCATTGTTATTCCTACCCAAACCCATACTATTATCTGTCTCCTCACCAATATCGATATAGCCCAAGCCCAATTCAAGTCCAATACCCCGCTGTACCCACCCCAGAATCAATTTTACTGTCCACAACGACAAACCACCTATGTCCCACATGACACCCAACTTGAACCGGTTTGCCCTACATCACCACCCCCACCCCCACCCCCATTTGCTAGTGATGTACACCCCAATACCAATCTCACTGGCGGAAAGAAGTTTTAGAGAGATTATAACGAAATGAGAGAGCAAGAAGAAGCAAGGGAGGATGAGAGGTACCAACGGATGACCAATATATTTGATGACATGATTAGAGCGCTTCAAGAAATAGTGAAGGCAGACGAACTTGAATAGATGCGAAAAGAGCAAAAAGAGCCATTCTGTTTGTCAAAGTCCCTCTAACTTTTTGTGGAAGATAAGGGCAACGTCACACGTACTCGATTTCTGACATGTGGGCCATTTAACCTCTATAATTTCTTCCCAATTTTTTATCAAGAGAATGATGTATTTTGACCCATATTGGAATTTTTTTTGCACGAGCTTATGCACAAGAGTCTTCTCATCACATTTATTGCAAATTATGGTTCTTTGAGTCACCTTGCAATTTTTCTGAGTTGGTGTTATTTATGAAAAGCGTGTATCGCGACAAGTTTCAAGGCCATCTACTTCGTGTGCATTTCGCGTTGTGTTCTGTGATTGGTTGCTTGTGTTCGGCAGACTTTTCGACTTCAAGCTGGTGGACGAGTTTTTTAATCCGGGGACAATGATGTAACATAGGATTTAGTTTATTTATTTAATTTAGTTTAATTGTTGGGTCGGGCCAAAGTAAGCCCATTAGAATAAGCGTGAGATTAAGACTCCCATAGCATTTAGGATTAGATTGCTTGATTTGCAAGTTAGGTTTAGTATAAATAGGGTCTATAGGCCATTGGTTGTAATAGTTTTTGATGAAGGAAGAAACTCCAATGGAGATTATTGTAGGTTTATTTAGTTTTATTCATCTTTTGTTTAAATTTATTTTAATTTGTACTTTAGGTTACATTCTAGATAGTCATATAATTGATAATGTTAGTTTCCTGTTGTCAACTCTGCATTAAGTCATTCCAACAAATGTTAGAGTGGAATAGATTTGTCTTGACTCTTGATGTGTCCTTGAGTAAGTATTGAAATATAGTTCCACATAGGGAACCTTTGGATATTTGTTTTTGGTATTTTATTACGGATACTGAATGCCTTCGGTTTACATATTGATTGTGGTGTATTTGACAATGAAGGGTACTTTGGGATATATAATGGTGCTTATGCATGTCAGAATCTAGTGTTCATTATTGGCAATGTAGTATGCTTTCTTCGGGCATCCTCCTAGTCTGACAACTCTAATATCTATAAATTACAGCATGGACAACTATGGCTGCATACTTTTGGTTTAAGTAACTATTTAACATATCATGACTAGAACCTTAGAAGCTTTTACAAGATAATCTAAGTTGGAAACATGAACATATAGTCTGCTATAACGCAAAAAACCATATCGAAGTTTTGCTAGGAGTTATCTTAGGCTTGACTGGTTTACGTAAGGCACGTGCATAATCTGAGTGTTATCACCGCTGCTTCACAATCAAAAAGCCAATTGGCACCAAGCATCCGAAACTCATCATTTAACTCCCTTTGTTGTTTCTGTTTACATTTCTTCAAGAAGGTAGATTCAATATACTATCTTCTAAAGTTTTCATTTTAGTTAATTTATTTAACTCATGGTGTGTGCATATGTGAAATGCTGATACACCATCAATTTGTTATAAACTGTAATGAACTATTGAGAAGCATTACTGGTTTTGCGGCTTTTGCCCATATTTCTTATCTCTATCTTATTTGTTGGCTGGTCTAGGTAGTACAGAAGAGTACTGGAAGAGGCAAGATGCTGCTCAAGTAATTGCTCAAGTTGGGTACCAAAAACACACTTCAATAGATTAAGCATTATTCTGTGGGATGGTTGTTGCACCGCACATATCTGATTTACAGACTGGAATTCATACTCACACATAACATGCATTTGAAGTTGCTTTTTAATGAAATAACCATATTGTTGTTTACCCTTGAAGTTAATTTGGGAAGGACTTGGTCTCGGGGGAGGTGCTGATATAGGAAACTGGATCAGGTACGGCACATGTAATCATGTTTGATTGAAACTTACAAGCTTCGATGTAGATTTAAGGAAAGATGTAGATGTTTTCATGTCATTAACTCTCTCTGTTCTCATCACTTTCTGTCTATGTAAGTTGCGATGTTTCAAAATTTTCATGGTTTGCAATGAAACGTATGCATAAAATCACTGATTTTTCATAGTTTATTGTATACATAAAACCATTTTGTTGTTGTTGGTGGTGGTGGTGATCAGTAATCCCACATAGCTTCACGTGTCAAATTCAGTAATATCAGCCCTTGTGCTCGGTTGCTTTCATCGTTCTACCTCCTCTTTAACACTTCCACTCTTCAAATGAGCAGGAACAAGGACAAAAGGAAAGTACTTCTTGGCATAGGCGGTGGACATTATGCTCCTAGACATATGGATATTGCTTTGTAAGTTATTGCTATCATTCTTTAGTTCTCCCGTTTGCCATTTTTGTCACTGTTTTGGAAATTTTTTATCAAGTACATGCACTGGATGCAAACAGCTTTTCCCGCGTCATTTAGCTTGGTCAGATGATGTGGTTTTGGCTTTCAATTTTTTCTGATTGTGTGTATTCTAACTAATGAACATTTTATATTCTTATGATTATGTGTTTTCTTCAATTTTTCTGATTGCATGTAAGCACGGTTTGCAAGCCAAATTCATCAGTAGGGAGGCATGACCTTTTATTTTCCATGTCAACTTCTTGGTTATCTGGAAGTTTTATGGCCACTTGGATGGTCTCAATCTTGAAAAAACAACCATTGGTGATATTATGGTTGCTTTCAAAGTGAAAACTAATGGCTTTCTGTGATATCTGAGTGGCACTCAACTGTGAATATGTTTACCATGTCTCCTAAATTGTTTTCACGTCTTTGAATTTCATTTTTTATACTTGTATTCTCTTCCTACACCAAACACACCAATCTTCTTGAAAGTTTGTTCATTATGCTGATAAACCATTCGCCTGGAATGTATTCAGGAAAGAAGGTGTTTGGGTGGGCCACTTGCTCTCTGGATATTCCTTGCCAATGGATGACCCTAACCAATCGACAGCAGCAAAAGGGGAAAAGATTATTGGTGGAACTTGGAGACAATCAATTAAAGCTTCATTAGAAGCTACTAAATCAGCTTTTCCAGGTGGAGAAATTGTGGCACATCTCGATCACAAGTAAGTTGGCTCAGTTCAAGAATTTCAAACTGGTGTTCCCTCTTATAGGTAATTATTTTATGCTTTTGCACACATAATGGATGGGTTTTACGGATCTTTGGTCCCCTTTGAATTTGGCTATAAAGTTACGGGGCATGGATGTTATGGTTGGCAAGATTGTACATTTGATTAGTCTAACCACAATCCAAGCACTGGTCTTTATGTCTAATCTATTGAATGCAAATATGAGATTGATACCATTAAACTGACTCCCTTTGCACCACCTAACCAATCAATTATTATAGCTTCTAGTAAAAGATGATAGCAAGCACTAAGTATCTCATTTAGTTAATTTGCCATCTTGTTTGCAACTCCAAGGATTTTTATATGGAGAGAGTGAAGGACATGGGAGAGAGAGTGTCTCTATCTTGAAGGAAGACTCAAAATGTATTGTTTGTAATGCTTGGAGGGTTTCAATTATAAGATGCAAGTGCAGCTAATATGCCTAATTAAAAGGCATGGGGAGTTATATTATGTTTGGAGTTTCGAGTTACAAAAGCTTATCATCGCTTGGATATCATATTCAGCAGATGATTCAGCTAGTTAAGAAATATCAATGTTGTCGTTGTTACCTTTATTTGACCCTTAGCTTAGTGTTTTACCTTTTCTTATTGTAACTTACCTTTGATTTGATTGGTGGATGCAGGAGCTTCAAGGGCTGGCAGAAAACTGCCATTACTGGTTTCCTATCTGAAGAAAATATAAAGGTGGGCAAACCAGCCGACTTCTGATTATCCTGCAAGCATCACAACACTGATTGCATTTGCTCGGAATTCTTTCACTTTTATAATTATATATGTTTGTCACATTTCTGTTGTTTACATGCGGATTGTACATGTCCCTTGTTGGTTGTACTTTCCTGATTAACAAATATTATTGACAGATAAGTCATCTAGTGAATATAGACATTTGAATCCTTTTACATTGTTAAACAGAGATTTCTTCATTTATAAAAAATGTGTGAATTATAGATATAACGAAATTAATTTTGCTTTACGTTATGAATGATCAGCATTAGAACTTTAATTTGATGGGAGAACCTTGGGTTCTCCGACAAACTGCTACACTTTCACTGATGAACCCACCTCTCCTTTTGAAACTGGTCCGCTGAAACAGCTACCACTTTTGTTTTGCTTCTCTCGTGCATTTCTTGGCTATTCTTAAATGGTTTACCTGGTATTGATACTGGTATTTTTTTTTTTTATCTTCTTAGAGCATTTACAGTAGCTGTAGCCAATATATGGCAAATGTAACATACAAGATGAGCTTAACAGCCAAAAGTTATTTACTAGATACGCCTCTCTTAACAGACCTGATCACCAGTCCTTACTGGCCGATTAGGGCTCACCAAGTCTTCTAATGCAAATTTCTTTCTTTTGTTCTTCTCTCATTCTACTTCCAATTCCAACAACATGAGAGAGGTGGTGCAGTCATTTTTAGGCCCTCAGAAAAAATCTTGACAGGTTCTTAAGTAGTACTAGGTTTTGACAGATTCTTAACAACTTGTCTACAAATTATACCTCATTTTGTGACCACCACTGCAATGTTGTGAAACTAACAGTTTGTAAACTTACAAAATTGATGCTCATGAGCATTCATTCACTCTGAATGAAAGGTGAATTGGGAAGCTTAGGGGATCTCAGTTGTTTTATTAGAGCAAATTGTTTTAAGCTTTCACTTATCCAACCTTAATTTGAGCATCTATAGATTATGTAATCGGGTTTAAGTGTAGTTCACAAAAAATGTCTATGTCATTGTCCAACCTTAATTTTTGCATCTATAGATTACACAAATTGTTTAAGCCTTCACTTTGTCCCACCTTAATTTTGAGCATCCATTGACTTGTGAAGAAGATAAACCTCATCAAGGATGTATGGGACATTTTTGTGGTTATGAAAGTCTCTTTTCATCATTCTATAATTATAGAAGATGAATTCTCATTTCACAGTATATATATATATATATATTTTTTTGAAAGCGAGTTGGGGTTTTTAGAAATTTATACTACCATAAAGAATAAATGACACTTAGTATGCCAATTTATTAAATATTTCGCTTCCTTTAATTCAAAATCCATGAAATTTCTCATTTCTTTAACAACTTTAATCTTCACCGTCATCAAACTTGTTGAGCTTTATATTGATATAGTCTTCTCATCGGCCTTAGCACCTACTGCCTCCAACACATTTTTTTAGCATATTCAAATTGAAAAGTTCATCACCTAATGATATTGATTCTAGTTAATTTATGAATAAAAAAGAGGTAAAGAAAATAAAAGAGTGATTGTTTTTCCAAAGCCCGTTTTAATAACCACGGTTTATCACGTGCTTGTGTGATAGAGGGAATAGGTATGTATTAAAATGGCAGCAAGCGTTCCTAGTAAATCTTAACAAGCGAGATAATGGTTTTTTTTTGGATAGTTTCATGGGGTGAGAATAAAATCAGTCCTTCCTTACAAATAAAGGGAAAATTCTAAAGTGCACACAGGTGGCCACCAGACACCGTCCATCTGTCTTGAGATGTGAATTAATTTATATTTCTAGGCATATGGACGGTGTCTGGTTGCCACCATGCACACCACCAGGCACTGTAGTAGTGTTCCAAATAAAGTCCCTAAAAATACCACACCAAAGCAAGTCTATAGAGCCAGGCCCGCGCCAGGTCAGTCTCTAGCCAGGTCAGTCTCTAGGATGATGAATGGTGATGGCCACACCAAATGAGCAATCAGTGACCCGAGTAATTCTAGCCAGTCTTTTTTGTTGGTTTTATTTGGCCTTGTTTGTGTTTTTACAATTTTTATCCATCATCTTTAAAACACAACCATAAACATTATCTATACAAGGGGTAAAAGTGTAAAAAACCCAAACAAGGTCAAGAAAAGGCTATCAAACAAGACTGACTAGCATTTTTGTAGTAACCCTGATTCTAGAGGGCGAGGGAGAGAGGCCCGCATGAGGGCAGACTCAACACTGCCCATCATCCTCGAGATGCACATCTCAAAGATGATGGGCGGTGTTTGGCTTGCCCTCACGCAGGCCTCGCTCTCTCTCCCTCGCTCCCTAGCAAGGCTCAATCAGTAAAGTGTAATTCTAGAGTGCCAGGCTTGAGTAATTCTAGCCATCTTTTTTTGGTGGTCTTTTCTTGGCCTTGTTTTGGTGTTTTTACACTTTTTGTCTCTACTCTTTAAAACACAACCACTATCTATATAAAGGATAAAAGTGTAAAAAAACCCTAAATAAAACAAAAAAAAGCCAACAAACAAGACTGCTAGAATTTTTGGCCAGGCCCACAGCGCCAGACCCGTGCCAGGCCGGCCCATCACCATCCATCATCAGAAAATGCTAAAAATGGATCCATCTTTAGGATGATGGATGGTGATGGCCCAGCCTGGCGCTGTGGGAGACAAAATACAGTCTCCTTAAATTGGGAAATTCTCAAGTGCGGGCCTCAGTGCCTGGTTTTGTGCCGGGTGCTACCAGACACCGTAGGATTGCATCGAGATAGATGTTAACTCCTATATCGATGCAATCCTACGGTGCCTGTGTTTAGCCTGGTGCTACCCCCATCGTCCAATTGGCCTCGAGATAGATGCTACACTCATCTCGAGGCAGACTGGATGGTGGGGGCTAACCCCCGGTGCACTAAAGAATTTTCGTTTCTGTGTTGTGTTGAGTTGTGCGGTGGAGTGCTCTGCTTTCTTCTTCTTCTTCTGAAGTCTCGTCCTCCTTCTGGGTGGACAGTGGAGATGAGTAGGGTGAAGAATGGGGACGACAAAGGGTTGCTGTGGAAACTACCCGCAGTGAATATGAAGCAGTTGGGAAAGCTCGGCCCTGGTTTTGGCTTCGGTGCTGGTTGTGGCGTTGGTGTCGCTTTTGGTCTAATTGGAGGTATCTTTCTCTCTATCAATCTATGTTTATATGTTTGTATCTCTGCATTTTGTCTCTACCACTCATCATCAACATCACTTGTGACCATGTTAGCAGAAACCCCATCATCGTCGTTAGAGATTGAATTTGTTCCATGTAATCGGTCCTAGCCCTAGAAGAAAGAAAGAAAGGGAGATAGAGGGTCAGTTGTAAACTTGTTGGATGAATTGACTTTTTTTATGGTGTTTACTGACTTGTACTTCAATAATGTTTTGATCATAAAAGTATGCATATTTGCTTATTTGCTACTGTACGGAGAGATAATTTGGAGCATTGGTTCGCCTAATTTTGGATTGATTCCACCACGCTAATGTTCTATTACATTCTTTAGTCGGGGTTGATAGAGTGAGTGCCTGAACATTCTTCCTGTAAAGCAAGGGATATGAGATGAATATCTGTTTAGATGAAAGGCATGGTGGGTATCAGGATGTTAAGGTCTTAAATTGGTCAGCTTCTTTAGCAGTGCCTTTACCTTGAGGTTCTGGTGTCAGTGTTTTATAGACCAGGCTTATTATGTATACCAATATAGTGTACCACTTACTTTTGTCGGCGTTCCAAGGAAAAACTAATACAAATAAGAAAGATAATCATTGTTTCAAAGGTAGAGTCTAAAATATAGCAAGATTGTCACTACAGATAATTCTTGAATTCCATCTTAAAGCATATTCTTCAAAGGACTTCTCTATGTTACTATGTACTCATTGAAAAAAGAGCCAGGCTTAAAATAAATATTTGATTGAGATAACTTTGCCTACAATTAATTTCCCTGACCTTTCTGGTGCTTTCCTTCAGTGAGCCTCGTTAGCTTCTCCAAGAAAACACCTAAAGATTTATGATATAAAAGAGGCCCGTGTGTGTGTGGAGAAGAGAGGAGAGGGGGGGGGGGGGGGGGGGGGGTGGAGACGATTAGCTGGCAGTTTGTCTACTGGACATTCCTGCATGAGAAACCACTTTGTTTTGGTTTTTTCAGACCTGGTTGGTTGCCTTTTGGACGTTCAACCTCTTAAGGCTCTATTCTAGGATTTGGCAAGCCTCATTTGGGTTGCTAGTAAGCCTGTTAGTCTCTTAGGAAACCTCTAAATGTATAGGATAAGATTAAAGCAAGTATTGTCAGGTGGATATACCAGAGAGACATCTGAACATAACTTACATTCTGACAACTGACTGTTTTCGCACAGGGCGACAGCTACCAGCTCTTGATACATTCGATTTTATTTCCCAAACCAAGTTGTAAGCAAAGGTTGTCACCAAAATCCAACCTATATACATGTGTATACTTATGTACCTGTAGATTTGTATGTGAAAAAAAAAAGTTTCAGGCATGGACCAAATACTTCAGCTTCTTATCTATCCTTAGCAGGATTACGTGCAGTCACAGTTGGTCATTTAATAACTTATTTGTACTATATCATCGTGCTTACTTTATCACTAAGTAAAAATTTAACAAAGTTATGGGTGAACATATACTCATATAATGCTGTTCGCATATTGTAGAGAGCTCGAGTTAATGAAACGACTAACACCCCCCACCCCCCCCCCCCCCCCCCCCCCCCCCCCAAGAGTTGAAATAAAGTAGTCAAAAGCATCATAGAAGGTTTCATCTGAATGAAAATATTAATAGATGAGAATCTCTGAGGAGGGAACTAGTCAAAACCAGCATAGCAGTTCATTACAAAATTTCACCCAACTAACAAGAAGATTACCAAATCTACTCCCTTGGGTTTGCTTACAACTTTGTGTAAACACTGAACTATATAATAGCTTTGACCATCATTTTCTTCATTGAAAATACAGATTTGTTTATCCAGGTTGAAGAGTTGTTCTTGTGTTAGGCCATCATCTTCTATTATGATTTGCGATGAAATGAAATCTTAATATCTCTGTTAAACTCTTTCATTATGGGGGTTGGTTGACACGTTTGTGAATGATTTGTAGATGCATTAAGCTCAAGTTCTTCGTGTAGATTGATTTAGTTGAATGCATGTTATGGATAACAAAATAGGTAACCCTTTTACCATGATAGGTGCAGGTATCGGCCCGGGAATGCCTGGCCTACAGGTTGGATTTGGAATTGGTGCTGGATGTGGGATTGGTTTAGGATTTGGTTATGGTGTTGGAAGGGGAATTTCACATGATGAGCATCGTCGATACACAAATGTTGGGAAGCTCTTTAACAAGGCTGGAAATCTACCTTTTCAGTAAGTATTTCATTTATTATCTGATGGTTTCATTGTCCAGTTCAACCGCATGTGGAAACATATTAGATCAACTCTTTTACTTGATCCAGTTTGCAATTATAAATATCTCAATTTTATTTCTTTTGATTTCAGGGATGAAATTAGCGCTCGGGTTGATGAGCTGGTTATAAATACCAAGAAGGTGATCAGGGCTACGTCAAGAGAAATTGACAAATGGAGCAGGGTGAAGCCGTGAAGCATGTTAGGTATATAAAACAAACATTTGCAGATTATAACAGACTTTGGCTCCCTCTGTTTGATATTAGTGATAGTAATGTTAATGTAGAGGTGTGCATTTTGTGTCGACTGCCATATGTGCTTTGATCATATTGACGTCCTGACAGTTTTGTAGTTGAGGCAGGTTAACCTGATACAACTTCCTCAGTGAAACACCAGGGTAACTAGAATTTCATGTTGTAGTAGGGTCTGGTCGCGTAGGTCAAAGTGCTCGACCCCAACTTTAATACGCCATATGCAACCTTTGTGGACAAAATCACATTTCACCAGTAATGATTACTGTGACAAGGGTATTTGCGTATTCTGATTGATGTGACAGAAAAAGAGCAATGCTCCATTTGCTGTAACAAAATAGCAAAATCCCTACTATCAATTAATTTACTCAATTGATTCCCAACTAAGATGTACTTCAATCAAAACTGGAATTTAAGTTGCATTTCGAGTTCACATTAAGATGAGACAGTACTTTTGGAAATGGTAATCAGATATCTTGTCATACATGTGAAAGCATATTAGAGATAACACCCATCAGGCTCATATTTTTTTAGTCAATCAAAAAGGTTACGATTTACAATTTTCTCATATTTTTTCATCTACTTTTAAGGCTAAATCTCCAACAGTATAATCTATATATTTTTATTTTTTAATCAACCTTTGAAGCTCAATATCAAAGGCTATAGTCCATGATTTTGTCGATTTTTTTTTTCATGTAGCTCTGTGGATCAATTTCAAGGGTGTAACCCTCGATTTTTTTTTTCATATTTTTTTATATACTTTTGAGCCTCAATCTCAAAGGCTATATAATCTGCGGTTTTGTCATTTTTTTTTCATATACCTATGAGGCTCAATCTCAAAGGCTATCCACGGTTTCTTCATATTTTATCATCTAATTTTGAGGCTAAATCTCAAAGGTTACAATCCATGATTTTCTCGATTTTTTTTCGTATACTTTTGAGGCCCAATTCTGAAGTCTATAATCCATGGTTTTCTCATATTTTTATGTCTACATTTGAGGATCAATTTCAAAGGTTATAACCATGATTTTCTCATATTTTTCATCTACTTTTGAGCCTCAATCTCAAAGGCTATAATTCATAATTTTTTTCAGTTTTATTTTTTATTTTTTATTTTTTATTTTTTATTTTTTATTTTTTATTTTTTATTTTTTATTTTTTATTTTTTATTTTTTATTTTTTATTTTTTATTTTTTATTTTTTATTTTTTATTTTTTATTTTTTATTTTTTATTTTTTATTTTTATTTATTTATACATTTGAAGCTCAATCTCAAATTTTGTAATCCACGATTTTCTCATAGTTTTTTCATATACTATTGAAGCCAAACCTCAAAGGGTATCCATGATTGTTCTTGATTTTTTTTTATCTACCTTTGAAGCTCAATCTCAAAGGCTCTAATCCACAATTTTGTCAATTTTTTCATATACATTTGAGGCTAAATATTGAAGGCTATAATAATCCACGGTCTTCTCATATATTCAACTACCTTTGAGGTTCAATTTCAAAGGCTATAATCCATGGTTTTTTCATATTTTTTCATCTACCTTTAAATCTCAAAGGCTATAATCCACGATTTTCTCATAATTTTTCATCTTCTTTTGATCCTCAATTTCAAAGGCTATAATCCACGATTTTTTTGACTTTTTCATCTATCTTTGAAACCAAATCTCAAAGGCTATAATTCACAATTTTCTCATATTTTTAATCAAACTTTGAGGATCAATTTCAAAGGCTATAAACAACTATTTTCTCATATTTTTTTCATGTACTTTTGATACTCAATCTCAAAGGCAAAAATCACGATTTTCCCATGTTTTCTCATCTCTTTGAGGTTTAATTTAAAAGGCTATTATCCATGATTTCTTTATATTTCACCTACTTTTGAAAGTCAGTCTTAAAGGCTATAATCCATGATTTTCTCGATTTTTTAACTACCTTTAAGGCTCAATCTCAAATCCTATAATCCATCACGATTTAATATTTTTTGAGATTCAATTTCAAAGTCTACAACCCACATTTTTCTCATATTTTTTCAACTACCTTTGAGGCTCAATCTCAAACGATGTAATCCACTATTTTTTAGGTTTTTTCATATACCTTTGAGGCTCAATCTCAAAGGCTATAATCCACGATATTCTCATATATTTTCTTCAACTTATGAGTCTCAATCTAAAGGCTTTCATTTACGGTTTTCTCATATTATTTCATCTACCTTTGGGGCTCAATCTTGAAGGCTATAATCCACAACTTTCTCAATTTTTGCATCTACTTTTGAGTCTCAATCTTAAAGGCTATAATCCACGATTTTCTCATAATTTTCATCAAACTTTAAGGATCAATTGCAAAGCCTATAACCCACGATTTTCTCATATTTTCGTCTACTTTTGAGCCTCAATCTCTAAGGCTGTGATACACATTTTTTTTTCATCTACCTTTGAAACTAAATCTCAAAGTCTACATATTTTTTCAACTACCTTTGAGGCTCAATCTCAAACGATGTAATCCACTATTTTTTAGGTTTTTTCATATACCTTTGAGGCTCAATCTCAAAGGCTATAATCCACGATATTCTCATATATTTTCTTCAACTTATGAGTCTCAATCTAAAGGCTTTCATTTACGGTTTTCTCATATTATTTCATCTACCTTTGGGGCTCAATCTTGAAGGCTATAATCCACAACTTTCTCAATTTTTGCATCTACTTTTGAGTCTCAATCTTAAAGGCTATAATCCACGATTTTCTCATAATTTTCATCAAACTTTAAGGATCAATTGCAAAGCCTATAACCCACGATTTTCTCATATTTTCGTCTACTTTTGAGCCTCAATCTCTAAGGCTGTGATACACATTTTTTTTTCATCTACCTTTGAAACTAAATCTCAAAGTCTATAATCGTCTACTTTTGAGCCTCAATCTCTAAGGCTTTGATACACATTTCTTTTTTAATCTACCTTTGAAACTAAATCTCAAAGTCTATAATCTATGATTTTCTCATATTTTTCATCTACTTTTGAGGCTAAATCTCAAAGGGTATAATCTAAGATTTATTGTTTTTTTCATCTACCTTTAAAGCTCAATCACAAAGGCTATATAATCCACGATCTTGTCGATTTTTTTCATACACCATTGAGGTTCAATTTCATAGGACATAACCCATGACTTTCTCATAGGGGTGGGCATCCCATCCCGCGATCTCGTTCCCGTCCCGTCCCGATTTTTTCGGGTCTTAATGGGATTGAACAATTTCATCTCGATCCCGTCCCGTCCCGATCTAGAATGGGATGGGATGGGATGAAGATTTTCAATCCCGCCAATCCCGTCCCGTCCCGAACTAATTTAATAATATTAATTATTAGTATTTAATTTAATTATTTAATTATTTCATGGTGTATGTTGTTACTTCTGTTCATGGTGTGCACACTGGGGCCATTATTCACCCTGTCCATTATTCACATTATATATTTACATGGATGGTGCATCAATGAACAACTTTGAACTGGATTTTCATACGAAGATGCATGTTGGATAGTGTGCAAAACGTATAGAAAATAGCGAGAAAATTGCCTCAAATTCGTGAGTTTAGCATTGTACAACATGAAAGATAACCCACATTTCCTGATACAAGTTGGGCCAATTTGTTTGGGTGTTGGAGTCTGCTCTAAACCCACCCTGTTCAATGACAGTTTCGCTCTATTGATTGCCTGCCCAATTCAGTCAAGTTAATCAATTGATTTTGTTTTGAATTTTTTCAATGAACACTGTTTGATTCGAATGCATGATTGCAACAGCACAATTATGTGACTATTACACATAAAACTAGAATATTTTATTCCTTAATCATTTTATAAATCAATCAACTGTACTTTAAGCATTTTCAATAAAGATGCCGCATAAAATAAGAATGAAAAAACTTTGTAGCAATTTGATGTTCAGATTGAACCTAATTGCTTAACTATCAATTTGATCATACAATTCTCCAGATTAGCGCGCTAATCCCGTCCCGTCCAGTCCCATCCCGATCCCGTATGAACGGGATGGGTATATCTCGTCCCATCCCGTCCCGTGCCCACCCCTACTTTCTCATATTTTTTCATCTAATTTTGAGCCTCTAACTCATAGACTATAATCCACTGTTTTCTTCTTTTCTTCAAATACATTTGAGGCTCAATCTCGAAGGCTATAATTCACAATTTTCTTATATTTTTTCATCTTCCTTTGAGGATCAATTTCAAAGGCTATAACCCACGATTTGTTTTCTAATTTTTTTATTATCAAACTTTGAGAATCAATTTCAAACACTATAACCTACGATTTTCTCATATTTTTTCATCGCCTTTTGAGCCTCAATCTCAAAACCTATAATCCACGATTTTCTCGGTTTTTGATCGATCTCTGATGCTCAATCTCAAAGTCTGTAATCCACGATTTCTCAATATTTTTAATCTAATTTTGCGGCCAAATCTCAAAGGGTATAATCCACGATTTTCTTTATTTTTTTAATCTACATTTTAGTCTCATTCTCAAAGGCTCAATTTTCTTATATTTTTCATCAAACTTTAAGGATCAATTGCAAAAGCTATAACCCACGTTTTTTTTTTAATTTAAAATTTTCTCAAAGGCTATATCCACGATTTTCTCGGTTTTTTTATTTACATTTTTAACTAAATCTCCAATCTATAATCCATGATTTTTCTCATATATTTTTTTAAATCTACTTTTGAGGTAAAATCTCAAAGGGTAGAAACCACTGTTTTCTTGATTTTTTTTCATCTACCTTTGAAGCTCAATCTTAGAAGCTATAATCCATGCATTTCTCGATTTTTTATATACCTTTTGAGGCTCCATCTCGAAGATTATAATCCACGGGTTTCTCATGTTGTTTTCATCTATCTTTGAGTCTCAATCTTAAAGGCTGTAATCTATGATTTTCTCATATTTTTTTTTTGTTTTTTTATCAAAATTTAATGATCAATTGCAAGGGCTATAACCCACATTTTTATCATATTATTATTATTTTTTTTAGCTTCAATCTCAAAGACTATAATTCACGATTTTCTAGATATTTTTTCATCTACCTTTGAAATTAAATGTCAAATGATATACTCCATGATTTTCTCATATTTTTTCAAATACTTATGGGACTACAGGCTATAATCCATGAATTTCTTGATTTTTTCATCCACCTTTGTGTCTCAATCTCAAAGGCTATATAATTCACGATTTTTTTCATATTGTCCATCTACATTTGAGGCTAAATCCCCAAGAGTATAATCCACAAATTTCTTGATTTTTTTTTAATCTACCTTTGAAGCTTAATCTCAAAGGCTATAATCTATGATTTTCTTAACTTTTTTAATATGCCTTTGGGGCTCAATCTCGAAGACTACAGTCCACGATTTTCCTGTATTTTTCATCAACCTTTGAAGATTAATTTCAAAAGCTATAACCCACGATTTTCTCATATTTTCTTATCTAATTTTGAGCCTTAATCTCGAAGGCTATAATCCACGATTTTCTCGATATTTTTCATATATCTTTGAAGCTCAATCTCGAAGGTTATAATCCATGATTTTTCTCATATTTTTTAATCTACCTTTGAGTCTCAATCTAAAAGGGTATAATCCATAATTTTTTCATCTACTTTTGAGTCTCAATCTCGAAGGCTATATTCCACAATTTACTCATATATATTTATCAAATTGGATGATCAATGTCAAAGGCTCAATCTCAATCTACAACTTTATAATTTTTTCATCTACCTTTGAGTCTCAATCTTAAAGGTTATAAATGACGAATTTCTTGATTTTTTAATCTAATTATTAGCATCAACTTTAAGGCCATAATACCTACCTTGGAGTTTCAATCTCGAAGTCTATTTTCACAAATTTCTCATATTTTTTCATATACTTTTGAAGCTCAATCTCAAAGGCTATAATCCACGATTTGTCATTTTTCATATAAGGTCAATCTCGAAGGTTATAATTCATGGTTTTTTCATATTTTTTCATCTACCTTTGAGGTTCAATGTCAAAGGCTTTAAACCACGATTTTATCATATTCTTTCGTCTAATTTTGAGCATCAATTTCGAAGATTATAATCCTTAATTTTCTCATACTTTTTCTTCTACTTTAAGTCTTAATCTCAAAGGCTATAATTCAAGATTTTTTTCTAATGTTTTTGTCAAACTTTGAGGATCATTTTCAAAGACTATAACCACGGTTTTCTCATTTTTTCATCTACTTTTGAGCCTCAATCTCAAAGCTTATAATCCACAATTTTCTCGATTGTTTTAATTTAACTGTGAGGCTCAATCTCAATGTCTAATCTACGATTTCTTGATTTTTTTATATACCTTTGATTCTCAATCTTAAAGCCTATAATCCACGACTTTCTCATTTTTTTCATCTGTCTTTGCGTCTCAATCTCAAATGCTATAATACACAATTTTCTCGCTTTTTATTCATCTACCTTTGAGACTTGATCTTGAATTTTATAGTCTCTGGTTTTCTCATACTTTTCCATATACTTTTGAGGATAAATCTCAGAAGGTATAATCCATGATTTTTGTGATTTTTTTAACTGCCTTTGAAACTCAATCTCAAAGGCTATAATTCACGATTTTGTCATTTTTTCATCAACCTTTGAGGTTCAATTTCAAAGGTTATAACCAAAGATTTTATCATATTTTTTCATCTAATTTTGATCCTAAATCTTGAAGGCAATAATCCATGTTTTCTCAATTTTTTTCATATACCTTTGAGGCTCAATCTCGAAGGCTATAATCTATGGCTTTCTCATACCTTTTCATCTAGTTTTGAGTCTTAATCTGAAAGGCTATAATCCACGATTTTCTCTAATTTTTTGTCAAACTTTGAGAATCAATTTCGAAGACTATAACCCATGATTTTTTCATATTTTTTCATCTACTTTTGCGCATCCAAGAATTTCTTATTTTTTTCATATACCTTTGAGTATAAATCTCAAAGGGTATAAAGCCCAATTTTCTTGGTTTTTTTTTATTTACCTTTGAACTTCAATCTCAATGGATAAAATCCACGATTTTGGTCAATTGTTTTAATCTACCTTTGAGGTTAAATCTCGAAGGCTGTAATCCACGGGTTTCTCATGTGTTTTCATCTACTATTGAGGTTCAATTTAAAGGTTATAACCCATGATTTTATCATATTTTTTCATCTAATTTTGAACCTCAATCTCAAAGGCTAATCCACGATTTTTTACATATACCTTTAATGATCAAACTCGAAGGCTATAGTCCACGATTTTCTCATCTTATTTTATTTTATTTTATTATTGTTATTTTTTAATGTACATTTGAATTTCAATCTAAAAGGCTACAATCAATGATTTTGATTTTTAGTCTAAAAGGCTATATTCCAATATTTTCTCTTATTTTTTAATGAAACTTTGAGGATTAGTTTCAAAGACAATTACGCGTGATTTTTTTCATCTAATTTTAATCCTCAATCTCAAAGGCTATAATCCTTGATTTTTTTTTCATATATCTTTGAGGCTCAATCTCAAAGGCTATAATCCATGACATTCTCATTTTTTTCATCTACCTTTGAGTCTCAATCTCAAAGGCTATTCATGATTTTGTCATATTTTTTCATCTACTTCCGATGCTAAATTTTAGAGGGTATAATCCACGATTCTTGTGATTTTTTCACATACATTTGAAACTCAATCTCACAGGAAACAATCCACGATTTTGTCGATTTTTTCATCCATCTTTGACGTTCAATTTCAAATGTTGTATCCCATGATTTTATCATACTTGTTCATCTACTTTTGAGTCTCAATCTCGAAGGCTATAATGCATGGTTTTCTCATCTTTTTTCATCACCTTTGAGTCTCAATCTTAAAGGCTATAATCCTTGACTTTTAGAGTCTCAATCTCAAAGACTATATTCCACGATTTTCTAATATTTTTTCATCAAACTTTGAGGATGAATTTCAAAGGCTATGACACATGATTTTCTCATTTTTTTAATCTAATGTTCATCCTCAATCTCAAATGTTATAATCCACAATTTTCACGATTTTTCATATAACTTTTAGGTTCAGTCTCGAAGGTTTTATCTTATTTATTCATTTAATTTTGAGGTTCAATTTCAAAGGGTATAATTCATGATTTTTCATATTTGTTTTCATCTACTTTGATGCTAAATCTCAAAGTCTATCATCTACGATTTTCTCATTTTTTTTCTACCTTTGAGGATCAATTTCATAGGTATAACCCACGATTATTTTCACTTAATTGTGAGCCTCAATCTCTATGGTATAATCCATGATTTTCTAAAATTTTCCATATACCTTTGAAGCTCAATCTCGAAGGGTCTAAACCACGGTTTTGTCATATTTTTCATCTAACTTTGAGTCTCAATCTCAAAGGCTATATTACACAATTTTTTTAATATATATATTTTCATCAAACTTTGAGGAACAATGTCAAAGGTCACAATCCATGATTATCTCATACTTTTTCATATACATTTGAGTCTCAATCTCAAAGGTTATAATTTACTGTTTTTTCATATACTTTTGAGTCTCAATTTCAAAGACTATAATCCAATTTTTTTAGTCTCAATTTTCAAGGCTATATTCCATGATTTTCTCATATTTTTCATCAAACTTTGATGATCAATTTAATAGGCTATAACCCATGATATTCTCGTATTTTTCAACAAATTTGGAGCTTTAATCTCGAAGGCTACAATGCTCGACTTTCTCATTTTTCATCTACTTTTGAGATTCAATCTCAAATATTATTTTCTCATACTTTTCTATATACTTCTGAGGCTAGATCTCAGAGGGTATAATCCACAACTTCCCTGATTTTTTCAACTACATTAGAAGCTCAATCTCAAAGCTATAATCCATGATTTTGTCATATTTTCGTCTACCTTTGAGGCTCAATTTCAAGAGCTCTAACCCATGATTTTCTCATATTTTTTTATTTATCAAAATTTGATTTTAAATCTCGAAGGCTATCATACACTATTTCTTAATTTTTTTCATATACCTTTGAGGCTCAATCTCGAATGCTATAATCCACGATTTTTTCTAATTTTTTTGTCAAACTTTGTGTATCAATTTCGGAAGCTATGACCCACAGTTTTCTCGTATTTTTTCATCTACTTTTGAGCTTTAATCTCAAAGGCTATAATCCACGATTTTCTTCATTTTTTAATCTACATTTGAGGATCAATCACAAAGTCTAAAATCCACATTTTTTTTCATATAATTTTGAGTATAAATCTCAAAGGTATAAAACCACATTTTCTTGATTTTGTTTTTATTTACCTTTGAACCTCAATCTCAAAGGATATAATCTACAATTTCGTCAATGTTTTTCACCTACCTTTGAGGCAAAATCTAGAAGGCTGTAATCCATGGTTTCTCATGTGTTTTCAACTACATTTGAGGTTCAATTTCAAAAGTTATAATCCATGATTTTCTTATATTTTTATCTAATTTTACGCCTCAATTTCAAAGGTTATTATCCACGATTTGTTACATATACCTTTTGAGGCTTGATCTCAAAGACTATAATCCATGTTTTTCTCATATTTTTAATCTACCTTTGGGTTCAAACTCAATTGGTCTAATCCATGATTTTCTCATATTTTTCACCTACTTTTGAGTCTCAATCTCAATGGCTATATTCCACGATTTTTTTTTCTTCATATTTTTTCATCAAACTTTGAGGATCAATGTCAAATGCTACAATTTGTGATTATTTCATACTTTTTCATCTACTTTTGAGTCTCAATCTCGAAGGCTATAATCCATGAATTTCTCATCTATCTTTGAGTCTCAATTTCAAAAGCTATAATCCATGATTTTTTGAGTCTCAATCTCAAAGGCTTTATTTTACGATTTTCCCATATTTTTCATCATACTTTGATGATTAATTTAATAGGATATAACTTATGATTTTCTCGTATTTTCATCAAAATTTGTGCCTAAATCTCGAAGGCTATAATCCAATTCTTATATTTTCTTCTACCTCCGAGACTCATTCTCAATGTTTATAATCCACGATTTTTCTCATACTTTTCCATATACTTTTGAGGCTAGATCTCAGAGGGTATAATCCACAATTTTCCTATTTTTTCAACTAACTTTGAAGCTCAATCTCGAAAGCTATAATCCATGATTTTATTTTTTTATTTATTTACCTTTGAGGTTCAATTTCAAAGGTTATAACGTACGAATTTCTCATTTTTTATATCTAATGTTTATCCTAAATCTCGAAGGCTATAATTCACGATTTCTCAATTTTTTTCATAAAGTTTTGAGGCTCAATCTCGAAGGCAATAATCTACGATTTCTCCAATTTTTTTGGTCAACTTTGAAGATCGATTTTGAAGACTATAACCCACTTTTTTCTCCTATTTTTTCATCTACTTTTTAGCCTCAATCTCAAAGGCTATAATCGAGCTTCAGTTTTTTATCTACATTTGAGGCTCAATCTCAAAGTCTAAAATCCATGATTTTCACATTTTTATATACTTTTGAGTATAAATCTCAAAGGGTATAAAACCCCATTTTCTTTATTTTTTAATTTACCTTTGAACGTCAATCTCAAAGGATATTATCCACGATTTTGTGAATTTTTTTTCATCTACATTTGAGGCTCAATCATGAATGTTATAATCCATGGGTTTCTCATATATATTTTATCTAATTTTAAGGTTCAATTTCAAAGGTTATAACCCATGATTTTCTCATGTATTTTTATCTAATTTTGAGGTTCAATTTCAAAGGTTATAACCCATGATTTTCTCATATTTTTCATCCAATTTTGAGCCTCATTCTGAAAAGCTATAATCCTCGATTTTTTACATACACCTTTGAGGCTCAATCTCAAAGGTTACAATCCATGATTTTTTATTTTATTTTTTATTTTTTTCCATCTACCTTTGAGTCTTAATCTCAAAGGCTATAATCCATGATTTTTGTGTCTCAATCTCAAAGGCTATAATTCATGATTTTGCCTTATTTTTCAATCCACTTTTGAGGCTAAATCTCAAGGGTATAATCCACGAATTTCATGATTTTTTTCATCTACCATTGAAGCTCAATCTCGAATGCTATAATCCACGATTTTAACAGTTTTTTATCTACCTTTGAGGTTCAATGTCAAATTGTAATCCATGATTTGATCGTACTTTTTCATCGAATTTTGAGTCTCATTTTTGAAGGCTTTATTCCCCGGTTTTCTCATCGTTTTTCATCTATCTTTGAGTTTCAATCTTAAAGGCTATCATTTTTTATTTTTGAGTCTCAATCTCAAAGACTACATTCCACGATTTTCTCATATTTTTTATCCAACTTTGAGGATCAATTTCAAAGGCTATTAACACACAATTTTTTCATTTTTTCATCTAAAGTTGATCTTCACTCTCGAAGGCTATCCACGATATTCACAATTTTTTATATACAGGAGGCTCAATCTCGAAGGCTATAATCCAATGTTTTATCATATTTATTCATCTACCTTTGTGGTTTAATTTCTGAGGGTATAATCCGTGATTTTTTCATCTACCTTTGAGGTACAATCTCAAATTCTATAATCCACGATTTTCTCGTATTTTTCGTCTACATTTTAGGATCAATTTCATAGGCTATAATCCACAAAATTTTCATATTTTTCTTCTAATTTCAAGCCTCAATCTCGATGGGCATAATCCGTTATTTTCTCATTTTTGTTCATATACATTCGAAACTCAATCTCGAAGTTTGTAATCCCCTGTTTTCGCATATTTTTTCATATACGATACTCTCTAAAAATTTTTTCATACTTTGAGAATCGATTTTGAAGATTATAACTCATGGTTTTCTAATATTTTTTCATCTACTTTTGAGCCTCAATCACAATGGCTATAGTCCTTGATTTTCTTCATTTTTTTTTGTACTTTTGAGGCTCAACTTCAAAGTTTAAAATCCACAATTTTATCATTTTTTCATATACTTTTGAGTATAAATCTCAAAGGGTATAACCCATTTTTTTAATTTTTTGATTTACCTTTGAACCGCAATCTTAAAGGATATAATCCACGATTTTCTAATATTTTCATATAATTTTGATCCTCAATCTCGAAGGCTATAATCCATGATTTCTGAATAATTTTCTTATACATTTGAGGCTCAATCGCGAAGGTTATAATCCACGGTTTTCTCATATATATATATATTCTATATTTGAGTCTCATTTTCAAAGGCTATAATCCACGGTTTCTCGATTTTTTTTCAAACTTTGAAGAACGATTTCGAAGACTATAGCCTAGGGTTTTCTCATATTAAAATTTTTTTTTTGACCTAAATCTCAAAGGCTATATAGTCCACGATATTCTTCATTGTTTTCATCTACCTTTGAGGGTCAATCTCAAAGTCTATAATCCAGGATTTTCTCATTTTTTAATATATTTTTACTATAAATCTCAAACAGTATAAACCTCGAGTGAACCTCAAACTCGAAGGATATAATCCATGATTTTGTAAATTTTTTTCATCTACCATTGAGGCTCAATCTCAAAGGCTGTAATACGCAGGTTTCTCATGTGTTTTCAGCTACTTTTGAGGTTTCATTTCAAAGGTTATAAACCATGATTTTCTCATATTTTTCATCTAATTTTGAGAGCCAATTGCAAAGGCTATAATCTAATAATTTCTCATATTTTCCATCTACTTTTGAGGCTAGATCTGATAGGTATATATCTAAAAGTTTCCTGATTTTTTTTTTCTACATTTGAAACTCAATCTCAGAGGCTATCCACCATTTTTTTCCATTTACCTTTGAATTTCATTTTCAAAGGCTGTAATACACAACTTTTTTTTTTTTTTTTTCATTTTATTTAGTATCTCAATTTCGAAGCCTATAGTCCACTATTTTCTCATCTACCTTTGAGTCTCAATTTCAAAAGCTATATAATCCATGATTTTTTTAGTCTTTATCTCAAAAGCTATAATCCACGATTTTTGCATCAAACTTAAAGATCAATCATAGGCTATAAACCATGATTTTTTCATATTTTTCTTTTAATTTTGAGTGTCAATCACGAAGGATATAATCCACGACTTTCTCATTGTTTTGATCTACTTCTAAGACTCAATTTCAAATTCTTTAATCCACGATTTTCTAGTACTTTCAAATATACTTTTGAGGCTAGATTTCAGAAGGTATAACCCACGAATTTCGTGATTTTTTGAACTACCTTTGAAGCTCAATTTCAAAGGCTATAATTTATGGGTTTTTTTTCTTACTTTGAAGTTCAATTTAACAAGCTGTAACCCACGATTTTTCTCATATCTTTTTATCTAATTTTAATCATCAATCTCGTAGGCTATAATCCATAGTTTTCTCATACTTCTTCATCTATCTTTGAGTCTCAATTTCAAAGGCTATAATCCGCGATTTTTTCGATTTTTTTGTCAATCTTTGTAGATCGATTCCGAAGATTATAAGCCACGATCTTTTCATTTACAGGAGGCTATATCTCAAAGGCTATAATCCAATGTTTTATCATATTTATTCATCTACCTTTGAGGTTCAATTTTAGAGGGTATAATCCGTGATTTTTTCATCGACCTTTGAGGCACAATCTCAAATTTTATAATCCACGATTTTCTCGTATTTTTCGTCTACATTTGAGGATCAATTTCATAGACTATAACCCTCAAATTTCTCATATTTCTTCTTCTAATTTCAAGCCTCAATCTTGATGGGTATAATCCATTATTTCTCATATTTTTTCATATACATTCGAATCTCAGTCTCGAAGTTTGTAATCCCCAGTTTTCGCATATTTTTTCATATACCTTTGAAACTAAATCTCAAAGGCTATAATGAACGATTCTCTCTAATTTTTTTGTCAAACTTTGAGAATCGATTTTGAAGATTATAACTCATGGTTTTCTAATATTTTTTCATCTACTTTTGAGCCTCAATCACAATAGCTATAGTCCTTGATTTTCTTCATTTTTTTTTCTACTTTGAGGCTCAACTTCAAAGCTTAAAATCCACGATTTTATCATTTTTTTCATATACTTTTGAGTATAAATCTCAAAGGGTGTAACCATTTTTTTATTTACCTTTGAACCGCAATCTTAAAGGATATAATCCACAATTTTATCAATTTATTTCATCTACCTTTGAGGCTCAATCTCGAAGGCTGTAATCCACGGGTTTCTCATGTGTTTTCATATATCTTTGAGGTTCAATTTCAAAGGTTATAACGCATGATTTTTCATCTACTTATGAGCCTCAATCTCAATGCCTATAATCCACAGTTTTCTCATTTTTTTTATCTACCTTTGTGTCTCAATCTCAAAGGCTATAATCCATGATTTTTTTTAGTCTCAATCTCAAAGACTATATTCCATGATTACCATATTTTTCAATAAATTTTAAGGATTAATGTCAAAGGCTACAATCCATTATTATCTCGTACTTTTTCTTCTACTTTTGAATCTCAATCTCGAAGGATATAATCCACTATTTTCTCATTTACTTTGTGTCTTAGTCTCAATAGCTATAATCAATGATTTTTTGGGTCTCGATCTCAAAGGCTATATTTCATGATTTTCTCATATTTTTTCCATCAAACTTTGAGGATAAATATCATAGGCTACAACCCACAATTGTCTAATATTTTTACATCAAAATTTGGGCCTCAATCTCGAAGACTATAATCAACGACTTTCTTACCTTTTTCATCTACTTCTGAACATAAATCTCAAAGTCTATAATCCACGATTTTCTCATACTATTCCATATACTTTTAGGCTAGATCTTAGAGGGTATAATCCACGATTTTAGTCATTTTTTCAACTACCTTTGAAGTTCAATTTCAAAAGCTATAATCCACGATTTTGTCATTTTTTCTTCTGCCTTTGAGGTTCAATTCAACAGCTTTAACCTACGATTTTCTCATATTTGTTCATCTAATTTTGATCCTAAATTTCGAAGGATATCCATGACTTCTTGATATTTTTCATCACCTTTGGGGCTCAATTTTGAAGGTTATAATCCACTGTGTTCTCATATATATATATATATACTTTTTATCTATCTTTGAGTCTCAATCTCAGAGTCTATAATCCACCATTTTCTCTAATTTTTTTTTGTGAAACTTTGATGATCAATTTTGAAGAGTACGACCCATGGTTTCTCATATTTCTTTAATGTACTTTTGAGTTTCAATGTCAAAGGCTATAATCCACGATTTTCAACATTTTTTTTATCTACTTTTGAGCCTCAATATCAATGTCTATCGATATATATATATATATACTTTTGAGTAAAAATCTCAAAGATTACAAAACCCTATTTTCTTGATTTTTTTATATACCTTTGAACCTCAACCTCAAAGGGTAAAATCTATGATTTTTTCTGTTTATTTTTCATCAACCCTTGAGGCTCAATCTCGAAGATGTAATCCACGGGTTTCTAATATGTTTTCATCTACCTTTTTAAGGTTAAATTTCAAATGTTATAACCCATGATTTTCTATTATTAATTCATCTAATTTCGAGCCTCAATATCGAAGGCTATAATCCTTTTGAAGCTCAATCTCAAAGGCTATAATCCACAGTCTTCTCATTTTTTTCTTTATACATTTGGGTCTCAATTTCAAATGCTAAAATCTACAGATTTTTAAGTCTGAATCTCAAATGCTATAATTAAATATTTTGTTATATTTTTTTCATCGAATTTTGATGATCAATTTCAAAGGCTATGATTTTCTCATTTTTTCCATCAAACTTTGATCGTCAATCTCAAACTCTATAATCCACGATTTAGTCATACTTTTTCATCTATTTTTTAGTCTAAATCTCAAAGGAAATACGATTTTTCATACTTTTAATCAAACTTTGAGGATTAATATCAAAGTCTACTTTCGAATCTCAATCTCGAAGGCTATAATCCACTTTTTTCTCATCTACCTTTGTGTCTCAATCTAAAAAGCTATAATCCATAACTTTTTGAGTCTCAATCTCAAAGGCTATATTCCATAATTTTCTTATATTTTTTCATCAAACTTTGAGGAAATTTCATAGGCTATAACTCATGATTTTCTAATATTATTTCATCTACGTTTAAGCCTCAATCTCAAAGGCTGTAATCCATGATTTTTTTCGATTTTTTTTTCATATACCTTTGAGGCTCTACTTTTTTTTTAGCCTAACTCTATAGAAAAAAAAAGTCAGTCTATTCATTTATCGTTTAAAAGCTTGACCCTCCTCCTTTCGTTGCTACTACTCGACTAGTATTACTTTTTTTTTTTTTTTTTTACTTGAAAAAATCTTTTACATCAGTCGGGAGTACATGATTTACCCGATAAAAAGAACCAGAGGACTTACATCATAGCAAACCCAAAATAAATAGTGACCAAACCCCTAGATCAATGTCTATACTTGTTGTTACTTTTCTTCATTCTAGATGATCGACGAGGATATACCTTGATGTCTCTGAAGTCCGTCGCATGAAATCTTTTCGATATTCGAATTTGGTCTGTCTTTAAACCTGACACTACTCTTGACCTAATGGTGTATTCATCCAAATCTTCTTCTTCTGAACTGATTGTATCCGAAATGTCGGTATCGGTCTCCATTTCGGTTTCGCTGTTAGCGTTACGAACCAAACAGTTAATATGTTTTATATTCGGTGCTTCAAGTACTATTGCATCCACTAAAGCTTCGTCATCTTGTATAATACCCGCATCTGCTGGAAACCCTACCTTCCGGTCATGCACCTTGTCACCACTCTGAACGCGATTCTGAGCACCAACGTGAGCTCCACTGCCAGAGCCATAGACAAACCCACTGTCAACATGATCATCCTCAGATACTGCGTCCTCCTTTGTTGGCCCGGAGTTGCTGCCTGAAATCATTGCATTTATCTATAGAGAAGCATTCCCACTGCTCGTCTTTTTCCCTGGGCTAGAAATCCCGACATCCCCGCCTACAGCCTTGGTCGAAACCCCCTGCGCCCTCCCTGATTCCAATTGGTGAACATACTCGTACGCTCTCTGCTGCGGCCTTGAGCTGCTACCTGAAGCATTATCACATTCTTGCATGAAAGCTTGGTCATCATTCGCATTTTTCTTAGGGATCAACTTCTTTGGATCATCATCTATAGCATTTGATGTTCTGTTCACCAAACCAACGATTGGTGACGCGACTTGCTCTGACGAAGCAAACTCTGTTATTGGCAGAACACGCTCTGGCTGGGACGAAGCAAGCCCTGAAATTGTCTCTCCTTGTTTTTGAATCGCTTTTGCAATCTCAACCGCTGTGTACCCCACCTCAAGAAGTCCTTCCTCCGTTGTTTCTGGTTCTACCATGTCACTGACTGGATCCTTCGTCTTACAAGGCAATTGATGATTCATTAGATTACTCTCGTCTTCAATTATGGTCTCCGTAAGTGACTCGAATTTGTTTGACAACATGACATTCCCCGAATCTTTGACCATCGGCCTCTCAGCACCAACGTCCTCCTGAATTTCCTCACCCTGATCATTCTTTACACCACTAGTTCCAGCTTCTGGCGTTGAAATTTTATTTTTTTTTAACCACTGGGACATATTGTTGCTTGAGGAATTTGGCTTCTACCTTTTGTTTCTCAGTCTTCTCTTCTTTCACCAAGTTGGGTGTTCTCACATTGCCCTTATGACCTAACTTTTTTCTGCAATAATCCTCCTGATGTCCTAACAATAAGCAATAATCACAATATTTGAAACCCGGATATTCAATCATTTGCCAAAAGCCCCTATTGTTAGATCTATCTATCCAAATTCTACTCGGTAACTTTTCCGCCAAAGTCATCTCCACGCAAACACGGGCATAACTTGGGCGTGAAAGACATCGAGTATGATCATCCATGCGCAAAAAGACACCAAAAGAGTTTACAATTGCTTTCAAAAGAGGGGGATGAAATAAATGCAAAGGCAAGTTAGGCAACTCTACCCATAGTGGAACCGATATCGGGTCTGCTTTCAGACTGAAACCATCATGCCAGCGGAAAGCTTTGAATCGAACTCCCCGAATCAAGAACGAGTCCCTTGCCAAGACTTTCTTTGCTTCTGCCTCAGATTGAAGCCGAACAAGAACATGACGTTGATCTAGCAAACCTAGCGAGAAATCGCCTAGAATCCCCCAGGTTCGATGTATCGAATCTCGAATATCTTCCAATGTTGGTCTGTAGCTAGAGAACTTTAAGACTATCACATGTTTTTCCATGAAAGCTTCCCCACTTTGAGGCTCTACTTCGAAGGCTATAATCCAAGGTTTTATCATATTTATTCATTTCATTTATCTACGAGGTTCAATTTTGAAAGGGTATAATCCATGGTTTTTTTTTTCATATTTTTCATCGACCTTTGACGCTCAATCTCGAAGTTTATAATGTACAATTTTCTCATATGTTTTTTCGACCTTTGAGTATCAATTTCAAAGGCTATAAGCCACGATTTTCTCATATTTTTTCATTTAATTTAGGGCTTCTATCTCGAAGGCTATAATTCACGACTTTCTCATTTTTTTAATCTATCTCTGAGTCTCAAACTCAAATGCTTTAATTTATGATTTTCTCATATTTTCCATCTACATTTGAGGTTAAATCTCAGAGGGTAAAATTCACGGTTTTCTTGATTTTTTCATCTACATTTGAATCTTAATCTCAAAGGTTATATAATCCACGATTTAGACTTTTTTTTTCCGTATGCATTTGAGTTTCAACTTCAAAGGCTGTAATCCCTGATTTTGTCATATAATTTTTTTTTTTTTTATCTATTTTCAATCCTCAATCTCGAAGCCTATAATCCACGATTTTCTAGATATTTTCATATACCTTTGAGGCTAAATCTTGAAGGCTATAATCCACGCTTTTTTCATACTTTTTTATATATCTTCGAGTCTTGAAAAAACAATTAACCATGATTTTTTCATACTTTTTATCAGATTGAGTCTCAATCTAGAAGGCTATAATCCATAGTTTTCACGATTTTTTTCATATACCTTTTTTCTCAATTTCAAAGGCTATAATCCATGATTTTTTTAGTCTCAATATAAATTGCTATATTCTACCATTTTCTTATATTTTTTCCATCAAACTTTGGGGATCAATTTCAAAGGCTATAACACACGATTTCTCACTCTTTCATCTAATGTTGATCTATAATCTCAAAGGCTATAATCCACAATTTTCACGATTTTTTTCATATACCTTTGATGCTCAATCTCAAAGGCTATAATCCAAGGTTCTATAATCCTCGATTTTTTTCATATACCTTTGATGCTCAGTCTATAATCTCATATTTTTTGTCTACTTTTGTGGATCAATGTCATAGGCTATACTCCAGGATTTTCTCATATTGTTTCACTTAATTTGAGCCTCAATCTCGATGGGTATAATCCATGATTTTCCAATTTTTTTTCATATACATTTGAAGCTCAATCTACTTTTGATAGGGGCATAATTAGGCTATTTTTAGTACCATATTTCTATATATATTTTTAGCTATTACTTGTTAATTATGGTACTAATTGCTATTTTCATGTTTGTGTAGGTTTCCGATTACAATATTTTAAAATAGAAGCTTATTGGCAATTTAGAAATACTAATTGCACAAGGAACCCACACCAACAAGGAAATCACACAAAAAAGGAAACAAGAAACCCACACCAACAAGAAAACCACAGAAAGAAGAAAACAAGAATAAAAAGGGGACGATACCTGGCTTTGAGAGATCATCCATCCATCCACAGCCTCCACAACAAGCCCTAACCCTCGTTACAGCCGCAATTCCTTCCTATTTCGCACCTGCCGTCACCCAGAATCCATCCACGCCTCGCCATCACAACCACAGCGCAAACCCTCATCTCTGTCTCAGTTCATCATCCAGCACAACATCCTCGCCAACACCCATCATCAACCATCGATCAACCCTTCAACGTCCTCTCATCACCATCGCAGACCACCACCGTAGCCTTATCCCTCGCAACCTCCTCTCACCAGAACAGTCGCACAAGGAGCTGAAGAGATCAGGAGCAGAAGAAGCAAACCGCGAAGTGAGCTGGGAGAGAAATAATTTAGTCTGCTATTTGCAACCCAGCCTCTACTCAGTACCACCACGGATCAGGCTACAAAGTTTTGTTTCATCTCTTAACTCTTTTACTTATTTTAGTTTGATTATTGATTATGGATTACTGTTTAAACATAATTAATATGTCTAGCTAAACTCCTCTTAGTTAGGGGTGGATTCAAAGCCCTGAACATGTGCTTTTATAAATTAATTGAATTTAATCTTCCTTGCTATTAGTGATTGTGTTTTGCTTAACTGCTTTATAGAGAACTTTTCTTTGTATGTTTGTTAAGGTGGCCCACTTAGTAAGCATGCTAGGATCTGGGGCTAGAATATAGGAGAGTTTCACCTAATTGTTATAATCTTGTATTCACAAGTAGTAAATACCAAGGAACGTTGGTAAGGTTAAGTAGAAACCTAGGCAACAACAAGATGTTGATCATACTTGTAATTGCCTAGTCAGTGTTCATATTTTCCACAAAAGTTAATGATCTTAGATTGTTGTCTAACTTAAGATTCCTGTTTAGATAGCATGATAAGAATAGTTTGAAAGCGAAGCTTAGTTTAATTCAACGAACTTGGGAAAATAATAAGATTAATGCAGTGCGGTCACGGTTTGTCTTGAGCATTGTCTTTCACGACTTAGCAACTGATTATTGAAGATTGATTTACAAGCATATGTTTGGTGTGTGGAGATAAACCCTTAGCTAATTTCTCATCTTTGCCATCCCTTTAGTTTTATTATATTTATAGTAATTTTCGTAGTTATTTTCATAGTTTAATTTAGAAAATCCAATCCCCTTTTATTTAATTAATTAGGTTGTTAGTTGTCTTTTAGTTATTATTAGTGTTAATTGACAAGCCCTCTAATCCCCGGTCTAGAACGATCCCTACTTATTCTATACTACAATCACAAAGCAGGGTATTAAGTTGTGTACTACTAAAATAACGCATCAATTTTTGGCGCCGTTGCCGGGGATTAGAAAAGTTGTTGATTACTTAATTAGTTTTTATTTATTTATTTATTTATTTTTATTGATTTTTCTTCTTTCTTTCTTTATCTCAGGTACCAGTTCATGCGCAATAGAAGATCTAGCGAAAAATTAGTAGAATACGATTCCGAGCTTGAGAAAACATTTAGAAGACGAAGGAGAGAAACAAAAGAGCCACAAACATCTAGCTCTGAATCTGAATCTGAAGAGTTTGACATGGGAGATAATAGATCTATTAAAGAACTTTCAGCATCCACCTTGGACAATGTCGCACCCTTGTGCATTCAATATCCATTAGCCGCGCAGGGCAAGACTGAGTCATTCGAGCTGAAATCCACTACTTCATCATTTCCGAAGTATCATGGTCTTTCTATGGAGGATCCAAATAAACATTTAAAGGAATTTGAAGTTGTATGCTCCAGTATGACGCCAATAAATGTGGATGAAAACATCCTAAAGTTGAGAGCATTCCCCTTTTCTCTGGCTGATAGGGCTAAGGATTGGCTCTATGAACTACCTTCCGGAACAGTATATTCTTGGGAGAGCATGAAGAAGGTGTTTCTAGATAAATTCTTCCCAACTTCCAAAATTATCTTGTTGAGGAAGAAAATCAGTGGTATACAACAAGGTCCAGGAGAGTCATATCCGGCTTACTATGAGCACTTCAAAACTCTCATAGCATCATGCCCGCAGCATCAGATGAAGGAGGAGCTCCTAATTCAATACTTTTATGAGGGATTGCTTCCTCTTGAGCGACAGATGTTAGATGCAGTGACAGGAGGAGCTTTGGTTGATAAAACTCCAGTAGCAGCAAAAACTTTGATTGCAAACCGAGCTTTAAATGCCCAACGGTATGAAGGAATTGGAGAGCCGTCAGGCTAAGTCAATGAGGTAAGTACTAGTTCTAGTTTGGAAGCTCAAATGGCTAATCTTACCTCACTTGTGACTCAAGCTCTAGGGAAGACAAATGTGCTAGGAGTTGCACAAGTTTGCGGCGTGTGTACTAAGTCAGGACATCCATCTGATCAATGTCCTCAACTGATTGAGAATGGCGGTTGGTAGAATGTCAATGCAGTAGGTTTTCAAGGGCAAAATCACTATAGGAATAATCCTTATTCGAACACCTACAATGAAGGTTGGAGAAAGCACCCCAGTTTTGGATGGAGAAATTCAGAACAACCTCAACAACAGGCTTCAAATCGGCCACCCCCTGGTTTCTTTCAAGGACCACCTGAACCACCTCAGCACAATTCAGGTATGCCGCTTAATTATGATGATATTCTGAAATCATTAACTATTTCTCAGCAGAATCAAGCAAAAGATATAGCAGATTTGAAGCTACAGATGGGACAAATAGCTGAGTTTATTGGACAAATTCGCGAGCAAGGAAAACTTCCTAGTTAATCTGAAGGGCAGGTTTGAAACTGCAAAAGCAATTACATTAAGGAGTGGTAGGCAAATTGAGAATGAGCCAATAGTCCCTAAACATAGTCGAAATAGGGAAACTGAGTTACATAAGGATTCTCCAGCCATCATTGAAACACTAGAATTCCAAGGTAAAAAAGGTGATCATTCCAAATTCAGCTTCTGCTAATCTTGTTCCACCTTTTGTGCATTTTCCAGGTAGGTTTGCCAAATCTAGGAAAGATGAACAGGATAAGAAAATTTTGGAAACCTTCCGAAAAGTCCAACTCAATATTCCGCTTCTTGATGCTATTAAGCAAGTGCCTAAGTATGTAAAATTTTTGAAGGAGCTTTGCACAACAAAGAGACGTCTTCGAGACGGAGAGGTAGTTAAGGTAAGTGAGAATGTCTCCGCAGTTCTTCAAAGAAAATTGCCACCGAAGTGTAAGGATCCAGGTAGTTTCACTATCCCTTGTGTTATCGGTAATACTAAAATTAAAAATGCAATGTTAGACTTAGGTGCTTCAATTAATGTTTCGTATTCTATTTATCGATCTATGAATCTCGGGAAGTTAAAAAATGATGGTGTTATTATTCAATTGGGTGACCGTTCTAATGCATATCCTCGAGGTTTTTTGGAAGATGTGTTGGTATAGGTTAACCATTTGATATTCCCAGCAGATTTCTATGTGCTTGAGATGGAAGATTCAGAATTTTCAGCACCTTTGCCTCTTCTTTTAGGGCGCCCCTTTATGAAAACTGCGAAGACAAATATTGATGTGCATGAGGGGAAACTAACCATGGAATTTGATGGTGATGTGATTGGCTTCAACATTTTTGAGGCCACGAGATATCCTGTTAAAAATCATTCTTGTTTTTCTATTAATGTGAATGACAATTTGGCCCAAAAATTGTCAGACCTCAGAAACGAGGATGAACTTGAGACCAACATCACTACTGCCGTTGGATATGAGAGCAATGGAGTTCCCTATGACACAAAGAAGCGAAAGAAATTTCAGTTGAATGAGCTTGAAAAGATTCAGGATGAGGCTTATGGTAGTAAAAACAATTATAAGGAGAACACCATAGTTTTTCATGATCAGATGATCGATGAAAATACTTTTGTCATTGAAATGAAAGTCTTGTTTTTCCAATCATGTCTTAGAACTGGTAAGTTACATTCTGAATGGGTTGGTCCTTTTATCGTTACTAATGTTTTTCCCCATTGTGCTATACAGATTAAGAGTGTCACAACCGGGAAGGAGTTTAAAGTGAAACATCATCGACTTAAGCCCTATTATGAGTCATTTGTAGAACATGATGTGGAGGACGTATCACTCCATGTTCCCACTTATTCTGATGATTAATTGGAGATACCGTCAGGCTGCACGACGTTAAGACAAACGCTTCTTGGGAGGCAACCCAATCAGATTTGCTTTCTTTATCCCTTTATGCTCTTTTTGCTTTTATTTTTTGGTAGTTTGTTTTTCCGCAATTAAATCTTTCATTACATGTGCTATAATCTATTAACATTGAGGACAATGTTAGGTTTAAGTATGGGGGGAACAAAACGTTGTTTTTATTTAAAAAAAATTGTTGGTTTTTATTTTCTTTGTTGATATTAGTGTCATAAAAATAAAAATAATAAATAATAAAAAAAATAAAAAATAATAAAATAAAATTATAGTTGTTTTGAGTCTTAGGATACTTTCCAACACAATGATGAGATTTGGTTTTTAATTGCACGACTTTAAGGTGATTTATAAACATGATTTAAGATCTAATATTATTCTTTGGTTAATGCTTATTTATGGTTATCATATGCAAATTCACATGTAATCAACTTAGTAATTGGTACTCATAGCATGCTTAGTTGAATTTAACTCATTATAACCCATATGTGAGTTTTGAGCCTATTGTTCCTTTGATTTTGAGAGTTTTTAGTTAGGTCATCTTTTATTTCTTTTTAATAATTCGTTGCATGATCTCAATTTTGTTTGCTTTGGTTGCTACTTGGATTGCTTTCAAAATTAAGAATTAAACACTAGTTTCCACCATTGCCAAATAAGTCTGATCCATAATATATTTCCTTTAGGTTAACCCCATTGAGCCTGTTATTAAGCCTTTTGTTTCATTACCCTCATTTTCTATCCCTAACCTAATAAAAAGAGTGGAGCATAATTTGATTTGTAAAGACTTTATTGTGGTTCAAGGTCTGTTGAAAAGCAAGTGTGGGGGAAGACCCTTGTGGTAAAAAGTTCAAGAAGAAAGAGTTGCAAAAAAAAAAAAAAAGTTACAAAAGGGATACAAGTCCTTATCTATATCCATTCAGTATTACAGTACCATACAGATAGTTCAATTCTTTTCAGTAGATACAAAATAATTGCTGAAGCTCTTCATTATCAATGGGCCACCTCGTCATTTTCCCACTTATGTCTTGAACCATATGATTCTTTGCTAATGTCTCTAATCTTATTGCATGCTTTCACCATTTCTTCAAGCCCTTTGAAAATTTCATATCCGTTCTTTCTCTTCCCTTGACCCCTGGCCCCATTACAACCTGAATTAAGACCTTTTGATTGAGTGTGTCTTGCAATATCACGATGTGGAGATTCGAATGAGGTATGAGCATATGGTGTCCCTAGTTCTTGCAGTCAAGTAGTAGCATTCCTTCCATGAGATCATATATCTAGAAGAAAAAAAAAGGTGAGAAAATGCCATTCTTTCTTGTTATATCATTTGTGAACTATTTGTTTCCCTTTTACATCAATCCTCTCACATATAATTAGAATAGGAAGAGTGATTTTACCAAAAAATCAGTGAAAAAAAAAAGAGTGCATCCAGTGAGATTTTTGGGTTAATTCTTCTTGGCACGCGCTTGAGTTTCACAGTCACTTGGATTGATTTAATTGTAAATTTTTATATCATTGCTATGGACGTGTATTAATTTTCGAATGATGTGGATTTAATCTTGTGTTTACAAATAATCTTAACATGTTATGATCCATTAAAAATCTCTGAGACAAATGTTGGAAAGTATAGATTGAGTCATTTGAGTCTTTCATTTTTGTTTCTTGGATTTGCTCGAGGATTAGCAAAAGATAAGTGTGGGGGAATTTGATAGGGGCATAATTAGGCCATTTTTAGTACCATATTTCTATATATATTTTTACCTATTACTTTTTAATTATGGTACTAATTGCTATTTTCATGTTTGTGTAGGTTTTCGATTACAATATTTTAAAATAGAAGCAAATTGGCAATTTAGAAATACTAATTGTACAATGAACCCACACCAACAAGGAAATCACACAAACAAGGAACCCACACCAACAAGGAAACCACAGAAAGAAGAAAACAAGAATAAAAAGGGGACGATACCTGGCTTTGAGAGATCATCCATCCATCCAGAGCCTCCACAACAGGCCCTAACCCTCGTTACAGCCGCAATTCCTCCCTGCTTCGCACCCGCCCTCACCCAGAATCCATCCACGTCTCGTCATCATAACCACAACGCAAACCCCCATCTCTGTCTCAGTTCATCATCCAGCACAACATCCTCGCCAACACCCATCACCAACCATCGATCGACCCTTCATCGCAGACTTATCTTCATCATCATCTAGGCTTGCAACCAGAGCCACCCACCTTCATCGTCCTCTCATCACAGTCACAGACCACCACCGTAGCATTATCCCCCGCAACCTCCTCTCACCAGAACAGTTGCACAAGGAGCTGAAGAAGCAGACCGCGAAGTGAGCAGGGAGAGAAATAATTCAGTCCGCTATTTGCAACCCAACTTCTACTCAGTACCACCCGAACATGTGCTTTATAAATTAATTGAATTTAATCTTCCTTGCTATTAGTGATTGTGTTTTGCTTAATTGCTTTATAGAGAACTTTTCTTTGTATGTTTGTTAAGGTGGCCAACTTAGTGAGCATGCTAGGATTTGGGGCTAGAGTATAGGAGAGTTTCACCTAATTGTTATAATCTTGTATTCACAAGTAGTAAATACCAAGGAACGTTGGTAAGGTTAAGTAGAAACCTATGCAAGAACAAGATGCTGATCATATTTGTAATTGCCTAGTCAGTGTTCATATTTTTCACAAAACTTAATGATCTTAGATTGTTGTCTAACATAAGATTCCTGTTTAGATAGCATGATAAGAATAGTTTGAAAGCGACGCTTAGTTTAATTCAACGAACTTGGGAAAATAATAAGATTAATGCAGTGCGGTCACAGTTAGTCTTGAGCATTGTCTTTAACGGTTAGCAAGTGATTATTGAAGATTGATTTATAAGCATATGTTTGGTGTGTGGAGATAAACCCTTAGCTAATTTCTCATCTTTGCCATCCCTTTAGTTTTATTATATTTATAGTAATTTTCGTAGTTATTTTCATAGTTTAATTTAGAAAATCCAATCCCCTTTTATTTAATTAATTAGGTTGTTAGTTGTCTTTTAGTTATTATTAGTGTTAATTGACAAGCCCTCTAATCCCCGGCCTAGAACGATCCCTATTTATTATATACTACAATCACAAAGCAGGGTATTAAGTTGTGTGCTACTAAAATAGCTCATCAACTTTCAAGTTCAATCTCAAAGGGTCTAATCCACGATTTTCTCATATTTTTTCATCTACTTTTGAGGCTAAATCTCAAAGGCTAGATTCCACGATTTATTTTTATATTTTTCTTCAAACTTTGAGGATCAATGTCAAAGGCTACAATCCATGATTATCTCTTACTTTTTCATCTATACATTTGAGTCTCAATCTTGAAGGTCATAATCAACGATTTTCTCATCTGCTTTTGAGTCTCAATCTCAAGGGCTATATAATTCACGAATTTTGAGTCATAATTCCATAAGCTATATTGCATGATTTTCTCATATTTTTTCATCAAACTTTGATGATCAATTTCATAGGCTATAACACACGAGTTTTTCGTATTTTTTCATCTAATTTTGAGTCTCAATCTCCATTGCTATAATCCTCGACTTTCTCATTTTCTCATATACTTTGAAACTCAATCTCATAGTTTATAATCCATGATTTCTCATACTTTTTCATCTATCTTTGAGTCTCAATTTCAAAGGCCATAGTCCATGGTTCTTTGATTTTTATAATCTAAGAGTTTCATGATTTTTTCTTCAACATTTGAAGCTCAATCTCAATGGCTATCAACGATTTTTTTCCTCTACCTTTGAAGTTCAATTTCAAATGTTGTAATCCATGAATATCTTATTTTTTTCATCTTATTTAGAACCACAATTTTGAAGCCTATAATCTACAGTTTTCTCATCTACCTTTGAGTTTCAATTTCAAAGTCTATAATCCATGATATTTTGAGTCTCAATCTCAAATACTATATTTCACGATTTTTGCATCAAACTTGAGGATCAATCATAGGTTATAACCCATGTTTTTCTCATATTGTTCTTCTAATTTTGAGCGTCAATCACTAAGACTATAATCCACGACTTTCTCATGCTTTCAAATATACTTTTGAGGCTAGATCTCTCAGGGTATAATTCACAAATTTCATATTTGTCAAACTACATTTGAAGCTCAATTTCTAAGGCTATAATATGCATTTTTTTTATCTAACTTAGATGTTCAACTACACAGCCTGTAACCCACGATTTTCTCATATTTTTTCATCTAATTTTGATCTTCAACCTCGAAGGCTATATAATCCACGATTACTCGATTGTTTTCTTCTACATTTGAGGCTCAATCTCGAAGCCTATAATTCACGATTTTTTCATTTATTTTTTAGTCTCAATTTTAAAGGCTATAATCCACGATTTTCTCAATTTTTTCGTCAAACTTTGAAGATCGATTTCGAAGACTACAACCCACGATTTTCTCATATTTTTTAATCTATTTTTAGTCTCAATCTCAAAGGCTATAATCCACGATTTTCTTCGTTCTTTAAGGTCAATCTCAAAGTCTATAATCGATGAATTTCTCATTTTTTTCATTTATGTTTTAGTAAAAATCTCAAAGGGTATAATCCACGATTGAACCTCAGTCTCGAAGGATATAATCCATGAATTTGTTAATTTTTTAAATCTGCCATTGAGGCTCAATCTCAAAGGTTGTAATCCACAGGTTTCTCAAGTGTTTTCATCTACTTTTGATGTTCCATTTCAAAGGTTATAACCCATGATTTTCTAAAAAATTTCATCTAATTTTGAGAGTCAGTCGCAAAGGCTATAATCCAAGATTTTTTCATATTTTTCCATCTACTTTTGAGGCTAGATCTCATAGGTTATAATCTTAGCGTTTCATGAATTTTTTCTTCTACATTTGAAGTTCAATCTCAAAGGCTATCCATGATTTTTTCATTTTTTTTATCTACCTTTGTAGTTCAATTTCAAAGGTTGTAATCCACGGTTTTCTTATTTTTTCATCTTATTTAGAGCCTAAAATCCAATGTTTTCTCATCTACCCTTGAGTCTCAATTTCAAAGGCTATAATTCATAAATTTTTTTAGTTTTAATCTCAAAGGCTATATTCCACGATTTTTGTATCAAACTTGAAAATCATTCATAGGCTATAACCCACGATTTTCACATTTGTTTTTTCTAATTTTGAGCGTCAATCACGAACGTTATCATACACGATTTTTCATTTTTTTGATCTACCTCTGAGACTCAATTTCAAAGTCTTAAATCATCAATTTTCTCATACTTTCAAATATACTTTTAAGTTTCTCAGAGGGTATAATCCACGATTTTTGTGATTTTTTTAAATAGCTTTGAAACTCAGTTCCTTAGGCTATAATCCACGATTTTTTAACTAACTTTGAATTTCAATTTCACAAGCTGTAATCCAAGATTTTCTCATATTGTTTCATCTAATTTTTATTCTCAATCTCGAAGGCTATAATCCACGGTTTCTCGATTATTTTCATATACCTTTGAGACTCAATCTCGAAGGCTATAATCCACGATTTTCTCGTACTTTTTCATTTATCTATGAGTCTCAATTTCAAAGGCTATAATTCACGATTTTCACGATTTTTTGTCAAAATTTTTAAAATCGATTTTGAAGACTATAACCCCCAAATTTTCCCACATATATATTTTATCTATTTTTAGCCTCAATCTCAAAGGCTATAATCCACAATTTTCTTCATTTTTTTTCATTTACCTTTGACGGTCAATCTCAAAGTCTATAATCCGTTATTTTCTCATTTTTTTCAAATAATCCACGATTGAACCTGAATCTCGAAGGATTTAATCCACGATTTTGTCAGTTTTTTTCATCTACCATTGAGGCTCAATCTTAAAAGCTGTAACCCACAAGTTTCTCATGTGTTTTCATCTACTTTTGAGGTTCTATTTCAAAGGCTATCCACGATTTTTTCATTTTTTTTCATCTACCTTTGAAATTCAATTTCAAAGGCTGTAATCCATGATTTTCTTCTTTTTTCATCTTTTTTAGAACTTTAATTTCGAAGCCTATAATACATTGTTTTTACATCTACCTTTGAGTCTCAATTTCAAATGCTATAATCCACGATTTCTCAATTATTTTCTATACGTTTGAGAGTCAATCTCGAAGGCTATAATCCACGATTTTCTCATACATTTTCATCTATCTTTGAGTCTAAATTTGAAATGCTATAATCCACGGTTTTCTAGATTTTTTGTCAAACTTTGACATTACGATTTCAAAGACTATAACCCACAGTTTTCTTATATTTTTTTAATCTATTTTTAGCCTCAATCTCAAAGGCTATATAATCCACATTTTTCTTTGTTTTTTTATCTACCTATGAGGGTCAATCTCAAAGTCTATAATCTGCGATTTTCCCATTTTTTCATATATTGTTTAGTATAAAACTCAAAGGGTATAATCCACAATTGAACCTGAATCTCGAAGGATATAATCCACGAATTTTTCAATTTTTTTCATATACCATTGAGGCTCAATCTCAAAAGTCGTCATCCCTAGGTTTCTCATGTGTTTTCATATACTTTTGAGGTTCCATTTTAAAGGTTATAACCCATGATTTGCTCATACTTTTCATCTAATTTTGAGAGTCAATCGCAAAGGCTATAATCCTAGATTTTCTCATATTTTTTCATCTACTTTTGAGGCTAGATCTCATACCATCACGTATTCATATGGTTGTTCTGCGTGGAGAGCAATAATGTATAGCAAAGTGGAATTCCAAAAACGCATATAACGATAGATATTGGAAATGGGAAAGAGCTGACTTCTGGAATTATGATAGATCGATGGATGACCTTTGAATCAAGAAGTCACTTCCTATGATTTTCTCTGTTACAAACATAAAAGAGGGTCCTATTTCTGATTTCATCTCTCTCACTTACCAAAACTGCAATGTAATCTCTTCCTTCGAATGGGTTATAAAGACTGGGTATATAGTTGACAAATCTCATTACCCTAGTTCTTAGACAGATGACAGTGGACCAATAAATGACGAATGGACAATGCCATCCCATTCCACAAATGGTTTATTTCAGTTTTACCTTTTATTGGAAGAAGTCTCGCCCAAGGCTAATTTCCTATAGTGATGTATAATGAAGCAAAAGATCTTAACATCATACAATTTCGTAACAAGAAGGCTTAGTGCAGTTCTATTGTTGTCAGAAGTGAGGTGCTAAGGTCTGCCTCTAGAGCCTTGGTGAGGCGAGGCACTGCCGCAACATGGCCTTTTTTGAATGGTAGAGATTTCTTGTCTATTGTTTCTTGTTTTTGTCAAAGACGAAAAGGGGAGTAGTTGCACCCTACCGAATACAATGGAATCAAGAAAGAAGAGAAGGATAAATTCACAAGAAGGTGAAGAAGGTCTCAACATCAATCTAACAGTAACATACCTATTGTATGATGGGGGAAACCTTTTGGTATTGTAATCGGTCTTGGGGTATTTGAAGAGTTTATAATTTTTTTTTATATTCAACTGCATTGCCCCCATGGTAATGCGTTTTTCAGTGAAAGCTTTCGTTCCTTTGGACTTCTCAAAGAGTTTCTCAGTCTTTTGGACGTGTATATATATATAATTTTTTTCTTTCTTTCTTGTTCATCGAAACAAAAAGAAGTGACTTGAATGAGTTTTGTCTTTTCCATGTTACTTGTCTTCCTAGTTAAGAAATAATTGACTAAAGAAATAAACAATAATATAAAACTTGGATGGATGTTTTTGGTGTGCAGCTACTCTCCAGAGCAGTTATTTGCCGTGGTTGCAGCTGTTGACATGTATGAAGATTTTCTTCCCTGGTGTCAGCGTTCAAAGATTGTTCAACGCAATCCAGATGGTTCTTTTGATGCTGAGTTGGAGATTGGTTTTAAATTCTTTGTTGAAAGTTATACTTCTCATGTAGAATTGAAGAAACCAAAGTCTATAAAGGTAATTACTCTATCTTAGATTTGTTACAGTCCGTACTAAAACTTTTATTGCTTTATTTCAATAATTGTCTTGACATGTTAAAATACAATTTATTGTTATCGTAATCTAAAAAGGATCTTGAATTTGCCTGAATGACACCTTTGTACCTGATGCAGATTCTGACACCTGCACCTGAGTCAAATTCCAAAATCTGTACTAGTGTCAATGCAGCATACTGTGTATACCAAAACCCAGTTTCCCATCACATTCCTTTTAAACCTATAGTCTTCCATTTTCTTTAATCCATTTCACATCCTTGTGTTTTGATCTACAAAAAAACATTTCTTTGTTCTATTGCACTTTATATATGTATGCATGTCATGAGATAGATAATTGTCTAGCTCTCTAGGAACAGAGGCTAGTCTTGAGGTCTCCAATTAAGTGAAAAGCCAGTTGCTTGTATGTTTGACAGTCACAGCGTTTAATTATATGATCTACGTAGGTCTCACTTAAAGGGAATTTTCTAACATGTTGATATCTACAATCAATATTTATAGTTATGTTATCTACAATCAATATTAAGTAGCAACAACGATATAGTTTTTAAGGATAGATTAAGATAAAACATAAGTGTATATTGTTGTTAAAAAAAATGTGATTAACAAATGCACTAAATGTAGAATCTAGTAAATTATTTTTTCAAGTTCAATTAACCATTGACTAGAAATAACGAACGATTATTTAAAATTTGCCTCAACAAAAATTTCAGTCAATTTTGTTTAATGACATTATTATTGAGTATGTTAAATAATATCATATTATTATTGTGTGTATTAATTATTTTTTATTTTTACTAATGCATAACTTAAAAATTATTGTAAAAATTAGTATCAGATAAAGTTGAAGGCTCAATTATCTAAGAATAATAGAAAACTTAAAGTATTTGTGGTGACAAAGCTCTGATACCACTTTGATAAGTGATTAATTATATCTTTTTTGAGCTACTATGTGACACTATAACTTCCACAAACTAATACTGTAACACCAATTTTTTATTTTTTATTTTTATATTGAGTGCATTAATTATTTTATTTATCCTTTTAGAATTTAACATTCAAACGAACATGTTTCATTAGATAGAAGATGTATGAAACAGGTTTTATGTGGTAGCTTATACCATTTGTTTTATGTGGGGCAGTGTGGAACCAGGTTTGATGTTGAGACCTTCTTCACCTTCTTGTGAATTTATCCTTCTATTCTTTCTTGATTCCATTGTATTCGGTAGGGTGCAGCTACTCCCCTTTTCGTCTTTGACAAAAACAAGAAACAATAGACAAAAAATCTCTACCATTCAAAAAAGGCCTTGTTGCGGCAGTGCCTCGCCTCACCAAGGCTCTAGAGGCGGACCTTAGCACCTCACTTCTGACAACAATAGAACTGCACTAAGCCTTCTTGTTACGAAATTGTATGCGGTAAAGATCTTTTGCTTCATTATACATCACAATAGGAAATTAGCCTTGGGCGAGACTTCTTCCAATAAAAGGTAAAACTGAAATAAACCATTTGTGGAATGGAATGACATTGTCCACTGTCATCTGTCTAAGAACTAGGGTAATGAGATTTGTCAACTATATACCCAGTCTTTATAACCCATTCGAAGGAAGAGATTACATTGCAGTTTTGGTAAGTGAGAGAGATGAAATCAGAAATAGGACCCTCTTTTATGTTTGTAACAGCGAAAATCATAGGAAGTGACTTCTTGATTCAAAGGTCATCCATCGATCTATCATAATTCCAGAAGTCAGCTCTTTCCCATTTCCAATATCTATCGTTATATGCGTTTTTGGAATTCCACTTTGCTATACATTATTGTTCTCCACGCAGAACAACCATATGAATACGTGATGGTTCTTGTATACCAGTCATATCGCACAGTACCATTCTGTAACTGACTTCCATAATTGTTGCTCCTACATACCAAATTGCCAAATTCACTTCAATTGGTGAGCTTTGTTAAAGAATTTTAAGTTTCTGATTCCCGGATTCCTGCTTCTTAGGTATGCACTTCTCTTTCCAATTTATCAAGCATGATTTCCTCAAATAATATTTACCTCCTATAGTACTTATCCTCTCTTTGTTTCTTCTCTTCTGGTTGGGGTGGTGGAGCTGACAGCACTGATAGTGATGCAACATAATGAGCATGATCCACGTGTCTCCTTTTTCTTTTCTTTTTTCTTTTCTCCTCCCTTCTTCCTCTCTTTGAAGTACATTTTTTTCCTCATTGTCTTTGTTTGTCTTATTGAGCTATAGGTGTACACAGTTCTCTAAGCTTTATTTTGGATTTAAGTTAACTTACCTCATACACCCGCCTCTCGTCCAGTTCCCTCTTTCCATAATATTTCCTATGTATTTGCATTGTCAAGTATTTTCATCAATCTTTTCCTGATAAGTGTGTGTTTGATACTATGTTTCAAATTCCACCATCCATGCCCAAGAAAAAATAGTGAAAAACAGGAAGAACAAAGATCCAACACAAAAGATATGCTAAAACAGTACAACATATGATAGCATCGAAACAAAAAAGCTGAGAATGATGTATACAGAAGTTTAAAAATTGCCCAAATGTGCAATTCAAAATTCATGTATGGTGAATATATATTGCTTCTAATAATTTGGTATGTATATATTTTTCAATGTGATAACATTACCAGCCTATAGAAAAAATAGAGTAGAAATGTAACAAGAGCAAAAAGTCAAATAAAAATACTTGTATACCAAATAAAAAACTAGCAAGGAGCTTTCAAAGTCAGGTTCCCTTGAGATCAGTCCGGATTATGTTGGCAAGGAGTTTTTCTAGGAGGTGTGGTGATGAGGATTATGATCTTCATTTTACAAGAGCTTTAGATTAGGTGGAGATTGAGGAGGTGGGGCACCTTATTGAGGATCTTGCTGATTTCACGATAGAGAAGATCGTTGAAAATTTGGGGATCAAAATTTTTATTACATCCTTTCATGGGAAGAATAGGGATATGACTATTTTTTAAAATTTCATATCAAATTTTTTTCAAGAGACAAAACTTTATCGATAGACAAAACAGATGCATAGAAAGAACATTAACTACATTAAGGCCTCGCGATTAAGCTCTCACAATTACCACATAAAGCATAAAAAAAATCCTATTAAAAGTTGAATGATGAGATACTTAGCTGCATGAACCAATTACCACTTTCATAAAAAAAAAAGTTTGTGGCCTTGTTGTTGAAGATCCTATTGGGGTGACATCATTTGGAGTTTTCCACCTCCTCAGTTAGAAGCCCAACACAGAAACCGGAATTGTTAACAACTCATTGTACAATATCCTATAGATGTATGGATATTGAAGTGATTTGTGTTATTTGTAATTCGGAATTTGAGATTAGGGATCATCTGTGAATCAGGGAAGACTGCTTGTGTTCGGTCATTGGATTCGGTTGTAAGTTCATTACAAAGACGGTACTGTTGTTAAGCAGCGGAAGAAGCAAGGTGAGGTGGGCACTAAACCCGGTCGCTATTGTGAAGGGTATTTTGGCTTGAAGGATTCGGCAAATCATCAAGGAAATGAATCTAGACTAATGTGAGTGACAATTGAAACTCTTGCAGTTTTTTGGTTTAAGGTGACACTGACAGGGCACCATGGTTTCAGAGCAATCCAGTTTAAAGATTTCATTGCCAACTGGGACTTTCATCTTCCATGATTCAAATAAACTGATATTTCAACACAAATAAACACAAATAAACTGATATTTCAACACTTTCATCTTCCATGATTCAAAGGTGACACCATAAGGTTGTTAAGTGATGATAATTCCATGCAAAACACACTGAAGCGAACATCATTACCTTGAATATACCACATGCTCATCTAAAAACCACTCAAAAAGTATTACAAAACATATTTAACATACATCTTCAATCCAATGAAACATGTTCGTTTGAATGTTAAATCCTAAAAGGATAAATAAAATAATTAATGCACTTAATATAAGAAAAAAAAAAAAAAAATTGGTTTTACAGTATTAGTTTGTGGAAGTTATAGTGTCACATAGTAGCTCAAAAAAGATATAATTAATCACTTATCAAAGTGGTATCAGAGCTCTGTCACCACAAATACTTTAAGTTTTCTATTATTCTTAGATACTTCAGCCTTCAACTTTATCTGATACTAATTTTTACAATAATTTTTAAATTATGCATTAGTAAAAATAAAAAATAATTAATAAACACAATAATAATATGATATTATTTAACATACTCAATAACAATGTCATTAAACAAAATTGACTGAAATTTTTGTTGAGGCAAATTTTAAATAATCGTTCGTTATTTTAAGTAGAAACCCTAGATCTAGAATAACATGTTAGGGATCATGGATTCTTATATCTTTATTTCACTCTAACTTCAATTTTCAATGAAATTTTGCTTCATTTGAAAGAAAAATTAAACATTTTAACAAATATATTCAATAAATACAACATAGAAGCATTGTACCAATAAAGTAAATGAAATACTCTGAGGTATAGATTCAAGTAAACACACCCAAGAACGCGTTTCTCCTCATACACCTTCGAAAGAACATTGCCCTCCTCTCCATCGCCGCAACCGAGAAATCGCCTTGCTTGAACAGCCTGATGCATACTAGAAAATGAACACCCAAGATCCTTATTATCATTCTCAATCATCTTCTTCCTCTCCACAAATGGGGTTGTGGACTTAACCCCTGCAATGCTGCTACTCAAGCATCTAACATCGAAAACCTTCCCATTCCCACCCTAGATATTCTTCCCAGCAGTTCTCCTCAACATCCTGGAACCAATGGCCCTAGAAGCCGGCCCAATCGGCAACATTATTTGAAAACAGATAAAAATTGCACCTTTATTGAAATTTCTTGAACAAAATCTCCCCCTTTTCAATACCCAGAGTTTGAATCACCTTCAGAATGATTCCAGGTGCTCAAAATATATATAAAAAAACCCTAATTTGGATTTGGGGAAATCGAATTCCAAGAGGGATTGGTGGTTTTCAGGGTTTGGGGATTCAATGGATGAAGAGAAGAAGAGATTGATTGATTGATTAGGTGTTGAATTGTGAATCGTAAAAAGAAAAAACGTGAAGTAATTGAGAGTCTCAATGGGCGGTTTGGCTGAGATGGTGGGGTTCTATGGAAGGGGGGAGCTTCTTTGGTTTTGGTTGCGGTGGAAAGTGGAAACTTCCTATCAAATGGGATGCCCTTTTTATTTGGGATTTGGACATATTTTTGTCGAAGAAAAACTAAAAAGAACTTACAACTTTCTCTCGAATACTTGTTAAAAGTGACACGACAAAATTGACCTACGAAAATACTTGGGAACCAAGAATTTGCAACCGGCATGATTTGAGATAATGATGCATTCCTCAGGACGTGCACAAACACTCCCAGATCTCAACACATTGACCTGGTTGCGAAATCATTGTTCCCTAGTTAGCAAAGTTTATTGACCTAATTCATACTTTTTTGCAAATGTTTTGAAACTCTCTTTATTTTTAAGAACATAAAATTTGGAGTTATTGGGACAAATTTTTATTTTGACTTCTCGTTTACAACTCACTTAGTTTTCATTTATAGTTAATGACTAAATGAAAGCATATCGTTTGAGATCTATATAAGTTAAAATTTGGAAGAAAGTTAAAGATTCATATAAGAAAGTGTGTGTTAAAGTTTCGGTTCATTTAGATGTACTAGCCTCAAGATACACGTTAAAAGATGTGAAATTGTAGTGGGAGAGGGTGGAGAGGGAGAGCTTCGTCTTCTCTGGCTTCGTTTGGTGTTTGGGGAGAGGGAGGGCTGGGGTTTCGGTCTATTACTCTATCTCTGTCGATGTCGAGATGAAATGGGGAGAGGGAGAGCGTTCCCTCTTCTTTTTCAGTTTGTCTAATTATCGAGGAAATCAACGAGGGATGCTCCCTCGCACGTGCAGAAGCATCGGCTGATTTGGTTGTCAATCGGGGAAAAATAAGAGGGAAATCAAAATTCTCGACAGAGACAGAGAAAAGAGAAATCACTCCCTCCTTCTCCCCCAAACGAAGCCATCAAGGAAGCCCTCGTCCTCCCTCTCTCCAAACGAAGCCAGAGAAACCGCCGCCGAAGAAGCCCTCCCTCTCCCGCTCGACAGAGAAGATAAGACGAAGACAAAGCTTTATCGCTACCCTTTCCCAAAAGGTAAAGCTGCTACCTTTTTTAACTTTATTTTCCCTCTCATTCTCCACTCTATATAAAGAGACATTTCTAATTTCTATATTTTCACCCACTCAACACAAATCTTTTTTTTTCTTCCCCTTACTTATCTTCTTCTTATCAGATTTCTTGTCTTGCACTGTCAACACAGCGTTCCCATCTCAACACCACTTCTAAAGAAAAGTGACTCTTCCTCTTCAGCTTATTTTCGTTTAAGATGAATATTGTTTTGTTATGGCCATATATTTAAATTTGAAAATTAATTGAATACCTAGTGTTGTTTTATTGGCTTTGCATAATCTTGAAATTAAGGCTCTGCTAGGTGTACTATGCAAAAAAAAAGGTGTACTATGCAACACAATCAACTTAGAAAATTCGGTTGTTTTGTGGAGGAATCGGAAACTGGTTTCATTAGCATACATGAATACTCGTCATTAATAAAAAAAAATTTCCTTTTTTACTTTGTTTTCTTTCTTATTGGTAAGGTAAAAGGCTTTGCATAATATTTGCTCGTGTACTATGCAATGAAATCAACTATGAAATGTAGATGCGCTATAATGTAAATGCATTTTAATATGCTATGCATAAGAATTCGGTCATTTTGTAAAGGAATCAAAATAATGGAAACCCGAAAACTGGTTTCATTAGTATATATGCATCGTCACTTAAGAATTAATTTTTCCTTTTGTTTCTTTTTTATTGGCAATGTAATTTTGTTTCTTAAGAATTCATTTTTCCTTTTGTTGCTTATTGGTGCAGTTTTGAACATGCGGCCAAATTTATTCAAGGCAACTGTGGCAACAGTTCATTCATTGTACATGATATGGCAGCGAGGTGTATAAATAAAGACTTTTCGATTATGTTTTGAAAATATGTGAATGTAATGTTTGTTAGCTAATTTTGAGGTTCACTGGCAATGTAATGTTTGAGTAGAACAGGTTATTCGAGAACAACTTGATTGGCAATGTAATGTTTGTTGCCAATTATTTATGTCATGAAATTGTTGAAAACAACATTCAGATTGTTCTGATTTACTTGGCAGGTTGATGAAAATTTTGAGCATTTGACCCATTTCTGTTAGAGTTGTTGTTAGTGTTGTTAGTTGCGAGATAGTCCTCAGGTTCACTTACACATGAAGTATAGAACAACAAATCAGTAAAGGGTGCAAGTTGTCATTCTGTTAGTTGCTCTGTTAGTGTTAGATGCTTTGTTAGTTGCTCTGTTAGTGTTAGATGCTTTGATGAATTGTTAGTTGCTCTGTTAAGTTAAGTTTCTCTGTTAGACACTACTATAAATAAGAGGATAGCAGGAAAATCAGGGAGGCATTCATTTTTGTAAACCAATTGTACATTGAGCAATTTTTCTATCTAGGAGATTAAGGCAATCTCGAATAAGCATTACATTCATTCAATAACAATTCTTTGTTGCTACTATTTTCTGTGATTGAAAGCTCCTTGTTCAGCATTCTTCTTTGCTCATTTGTGTTCAGTGATTTCTTTGTGGAAACTGCAAGGCTTAATTCATCAGATACTCTAATAGTGGCAGAAGGACGAACAAAATTCCTTTTAGGGTCCCATTGCTAATATACATGTCGACATTTTCAGCCATCAAGTTCATAAAATAGAAATTTCTCATTTTTGAGAAATAAAAAGTACTCTCTGAGTCTGTCCATGATCCATTATTGATTGATAACTTGGAGTTGATTAAAAATACATACGTCAAGACTGTGTTTAGAAAAATATTGCGGAGACATTGTAGTGATAAGTTCAATCCAGAAATGATTAACTTGGAGGTTCTGAATACGAAAAGTTGGTTAATTTCATACCATTCTGGACCCATATAGCGAAGCAATCATCAGAATTAATGATAGGGGCATAATTATGCTATTTTTAGTACCATATTTCTATATGTATTATTAGCTATTATTTGTTAATTATGGTACTAATTGCTATTTTCATGTTTGTGTAGGTTTCCAATTACAATACTTTAAAATAGAAGCAAATTGTCAAATTAGGAATACTAATTGCACAAGGACTTCACACAAGCAAGGAAATCACACAAACAAGGAAACCACAGAAGGAGGAAAACAAGAATAAAAGGGGGAAGATACCTGGCTTTGAGAGGGCATCCAACCACCCATCGAGCAATAACATCCCATCCACTGCATCCATACACAACATCCTCGCACAAACCCTAGCCGCCGTCACCCACCATCCATCTCCATCGTCCTTCTTCACAACAACCATCAAGCTCTTCTTCCTGAACCCATCATCAATCACTTTCATCCCCTCCTCCTTACAACCACAGACGCCTCATCCCTCTCTCGCCTGACTCCCTCATCGCCATCACCATCAGAACATCCTCGCGCGAAAACCCTCACCTCATCTCTCTCTCGCTGTCCCTGAATCGTCCCCATACATCGCTTTGTTTCGTTCCCATCACAGCCGCACAAACTTGTTCACCGTCTTCATCTCTCTCTCGATCGCCACCGTCTCAGTCCCTCTTCTTCCTTCCCTCTTCGTCCCTTCTCGTTCTCAGCCAAAACCCTCGCCAACATCCATCCAAAACACTTTCTCCGCCTCGCAACAGTCACCACAGTAGAGGTAGAATTCGAAGAGAAGTGAAGCAGAGAAACTAAAGAAGCAGAGAAGGAGGGAATTCGCGGGTTGGAGGTGAAGATATATCGCGCTATTCGCACCCCAGTTCCACTCAGGACCACCACGGATCAGTGTTTTGTTTTCATCTCTAAACATCTCAACTCTTTTACTTATTTTAGTTTGATTATTAATTATGGATTACTGTTTGAACATAATTAATATGTCTAGCTAAACTCCTCTTAGTTAGGGGTGGATTCGAAGCCCCAAACATGTGCTTTATAAATTAATTGACTTTAATCTTCCTTGTTATTAGTGATTGTGTTTTACTTAACTGCTTTATAGAGAACTTTTCCTTTTATGTTTGTTAAGGTGGCCAACTTAGTAAGCATGCTAGGATTTGGGGCTAGAGTATAGGAAAGTTTCACCTAATTGTTATGATTCTGTACTCACAAGTAGTAAATACCAAGGAACGTTGGTAAGGTTAAGTCAAAACCTAGGCAAGAACAAGATGCTGATCATACTTGTGATTGCCTAGTCAGTGTTCATATTTTCCACAAAACTTAATGATCTTAGATTGCTATTTAACTTGCGATTCCCGTTTAGATAGCATGATAAGAATAGTTTGAAAGCGACGCTTAGTTTAATTCAACGAACTTGGGAAAATAATAAGATTAATGCAGTGCGGTCACGGTTAGTCTTGAGCATTGTCTCTCACGAGTTAGCAAGTGATTATTGAAGATTAATTTATAAGCATATGTTTGGTGTGTGGAGATAAAACCCTTAGCTAATTTCTCATCTTTGATATCTCTTTAGTTTATTATCTTTACATTAATTTTCGTAGTTATTTTCATAATTTAATTTAGAAAATCCAATCCCCTTTTATTTAATTAATTAGGTTGTTAGTTGTCTTTTTTATTATTATTAGTGTAATTAACACGCCCTCTAATCCCCGGTCTAGAACGATCCCTACTTATTCTATACTACAAATCACAAAGCAGGGTATTAAGTTGTGTGCTACTAAAATAGCGCATCAATTTTTGGCGCCGTTGCCGGGGATTAGAAAAGTTGTTTATTACTTAATTAGTTTTTATTTATTTTTATTTTTTATTTTTATTGATTTTTTTTTTCTCTTCTTTCTTTCTTTATTTCAGGTACTAGTTCATGCACAATAGGAGATCCAGCGAAAACTTAGTAGAATACGATTTAGAGCCTGAGAAAACATTTAGAAGGCGAAGAAGAGAAACAAAAGAACTACAAACATCTAGCTTTGAATCTGAATCTGAAGAGTTCGACATGGGAGATAATAGATCTATTAAAGAACTTTCGGCATCCACCTTGGACAATGCCGCACCATTGTGCATTCAGTATCCATTAGCCGCGCAGGGCAAGACTGAGTCATTCGAGCTGAAATCCAGCCTACTTCATCATATTCCGAAGTATCATGGTCTTTCTATGGAGGATCCAAATAAACATTTAAAGGAATTTGAAATAGTATGCTCCAGTATGACTCCAATAAATGTGGATGAAAACATCTTAAAGTTGAGAGCATTCCCCTTTTCTCTGACTGATAGGGCTAAGGATTGGCTCTATGAACTACCTTCCGGAACAGTATATTCTTGGGAAAGCATGAAGAAGGTGTTTCTAGAGAAATTTTTCCCAACTTCCAAAATTATCTTATTGAGGAAGAAAATCAGTGGCATACAGCAAGGTCCAGGAGAATCATATCCGGCTTACTATGAGCGCTTCAAAACTCTCATAGCATCATGCCCGCAGCATCAGATGAAGGAGGAGCTCCTGATTCAATACTTTTATGAGGGATTGCTTCCTCTTGAGCGACAGATGTTAGATGCAGCGGCAGGAGGAGCTTTGGTTGATAAAACTCCAGCAGCAGCAAAAACTTTGATTGCAAACCGAGCCTTAAATGCTCAGCAGTATGAAGGAATTGGAGAACCTTCACGCCAAGTCAATGAGGTAAGTACTAATTCTAGTTTGGAAGCTCAAATGGCTAATCTTACCTCACTTGTGACTCAGGCCCTAGGGAAGCCGAATATGCTAGGAGTTGCTCAGGTTTGTGGCGTGTGTACAAAGCCAGGACATCCATCTGATCAATGTCCTCAACTGATAGAGAATGGCGGTTGGGAGAATGTCAATGCAATAGGTTTTCAAGGGCAAAATCACTATAGGAATAATCCTTATTCAAACACCTACAATGAAGGTTGGAGAAATCACCCCAGTTTTGGATGGAGAAATTCAGAACAACCTCAACAACAGACTTCGAATCGACCACCCCCTGGTTTCTTTCAAGGACCACCTGAACCACCTCAGCACAATTCAGGTATGCCGCTTAATTATGATGAGATACTGAAATCATTAACTATTTCTCAGCAGAATCAAGCAAAAGATATAGCAGATTTGAAGCTACAGATGGGACAAATAGCTGAGTTTATTGGACAAATTCGTGAGCAAGGAAAACTTCCTAGTTCTACCACTCCAAATCCGAAGGGCAGGTTTGAAACTGCAAAAGCAATTACATTGAGGAGTGGTAGGCAGATTGAGAATGAGCCGATAGTCCCTAAACAGAGTCAAAATAAGAAAGCTGAGTTACAGAAGGATTATCCATCCATCATTGAAAAACCAGAACTCCAAGGTAAGAAGGTGAGTATTCCAAATTCAGTTTCTGCTAATCTTGTTCCACCTTTTGTGCCTTTTCCAGGTAGGTTTGCCAAATCTAGGAAAGATGAACATGATAAGGAAATTTTGGAAACCTTCCGAAAAGTCCAAGTCAATATTCCGCTTCTTGATGCTATTAAGCAAGTGCCTAAGTATGCAAAATTTTTGAAGGAGCTTTGCACAACAAAGAGACGTCTTCGAGATGGAGAGGTAGTTAAGGTAAGTGAGAATGTCTCCGCAGTTCTTCAAAGGAAATTGCCACCGAAGTGTAAGGATCCAGGTAGTTTTACTATCCCTTGTGTTATCGGTAATACTAAAATTGAAAATGCAATGTTAGACTTAGGTGCTTCAATTAATGTTATGCCGTATTCTATTTATCGATCTATGAATCTTGGGAAATTAAAAAATGATGGTGTTATTATTCAATTGGCTGACCGTTCTAATGCATATCCTCGAGGTTTGTTGGAAGATGTGTTAGTGCAGGTTAACCATTTGATATTCCCAGCAGATTTCTATGTTCTTGAGATGGAAGATTCGGAATTATCAGCACCTTTGCCTCTTCTTTTAGGGCGCCCCTTCATGAAAACTGCGAAGACAAATATTGATGTACATGCGGGGAAACTGACCATGGAATTTGATGGTGATGTGATTGGCTTCAACATCTTTGAAGCCACGAGATATCCTGATAAAAATCATTCTTGTTTTTCTATTAATGTGAATGACAATTTGTTCCAGAAATTGTCAAACCTCAAAACCGAGGATGAACTTGAGACCCACATCACTACTGCCGTTGGATATGAGAGCAATGGAGTTCCCTATGATACAAAGAAGCGGAAGAAATTTCAGTTGAATGAGCTTGAAAAGATTCAGGATGAGGCTTATGATAGTAAAAGCAATTATAAGGAGAACACTATAGTTTTTCATGATCAGATGATCCATGGAAATATTTTTGTCATTGGAATGAAAGTCTTGCTTTTCCAATCATGTCTTAGAACTGGTAAGTTACGTTCTGAATGGGTTGGTCCTTTTATTATTACTAATGCTTTTCCCCATGGTGCTATACAGATTAAGAGTGTCACAACCGGGAAGGAGTTTAAAGTGAAACATCATCGACTTAAGCCCTATTATGAGTCATTTGTGGAGCATGACGTGGAGGACGTATCACTCCATGTTCCCACTTATTCTGAGGATTAATTGGAGATACCGTCAGGCTGCACGACGTTAAGACAAGCGCTTCTTGGGAGGCAACCCAATCAGATTTGCTTTCTTTATCATTTTATTTTATTTTCGTTGTTTTTGTTTTTGTTTGTTAGTAGTTTGTTTTTCCGCGTTTAAATCTTTCATTGCATGTGCTATAATCTATTAACATTGAGGACAATGTTAGGTTTAAGTGTGGGGGAACAAAACATTGTTTTGTTTTGAATTATTTTGAAAAAATAAAAAAAAAATTTATAGTTGTTTTGAGTCTTAGGATACTTTCCAACACAATGATGAGATTTGGTTTTTAATTGCTTGACGTTAAGATGATTTATAAACATGATTCAAGATCTAATATTATTCTTTGGTTAATGCTTATTTATGGTTATCATATGCAGATTCACATGTAATCAACTTAGTAATTTGTACTCATAGCATGCTTAGTTGAATTTAACTCATTATAACCCATATGTGAGTTTTGAGCCTATTGTTCCTTTGATTTTGAGAGTTTTTAGTTAGGTCATCTTTTATTTATTTTGTCAATAATAATTCGTTGCATGATCTCAATTTTGTTTGCTTTGGTTGCTACTTGAATTGCTTTCAAAATTAAGAATGAAACACTAGAACTTGTATTAATTTCGTTCAAAGCATCATATTGAATTGCATGACATGTTTGACATGATAAAGGCACCTAGTTTCCACCATTGCCAAATAAGCCTGATCCATAATATTTTTCCTTTAGGTTAACCCCATTGAACCTATTATTAAGCCTTTTATTTCATTACCCTCATTCTCTATCCTAATAAAACGAGTGGAGCATAATTCGATTTGCAGATACTTTATTGTGGTTCAAGGTATCTTGAAAAGCAAGTGTGGGGGAAGACCCTTGTGGTAGACAGTTCAAAAAGAAAGAGTTGCAAAAAAAAAAAAAAAAAAAAAAAAAAAAAAAAAAAAAAAAAAAAAAAATTTGAAAAAAAAAGAAAAAAAAAGAAGAAGTTACAAAAGAGATACAAGTCCTTATCTTTATCAATTCAGTATTACAGTACCATACAGATAGTTCAATTCTTTTTAAGTAGATACAAAATAATTGCTGAAGCTCTTCATTATCAATGGGCCACCTCGTCATTTTTCCACTTATGTCTTGAACCATATGATTCTTTGCTAATGTCTCTAATCTTATTGCATGCTTTCACAATTTCTTCAAGCCCTTTGAAAACTTCATATCCGTTCTTTCTCTTCCCTTGAACCCTGGCCCCATTACAACCTGAATTAAGACCTTTTGATTGAGTGTGTCTTGCAATGTCACAATGTGGAGATTCGAATGAGGTATGAGCATATGGTGTCACTAGTTCTTGCATTCAAGTAGTAACATTCCTTCCATGAGATCATATATATATATATAAAAAAAAAAAAAAAAAAAAAAAAAAGAGTCAGAAAATGCCCTTCTTTCTTGTTATATCATATGTGAGCTACTTGTTTCCTTTTCACATCAATCCTCTCACATATAGCTAGAATAGGAAGAGTGATTTTACCAAATAATCAGTGAAAAAAAGAAAAGAGTGCATCTAGTGAGATTTTTGGGTTAATTCTTCTTGGCACGCGCTTGAGTTTCACAGTCACTTGGATTGATTTAATTGTAAATTTTTATATCATTGCTATGAACGTGTATTAATTTTCGAATGATGTGGATTTAATCTCGTGTTTACAAAAAAATCTTAACATGTCATGATCCGTTGAAAATCTCTGAGACAAACGTTGGAAAGTATAGATTGAGTCTTTTATTTTTGTTTCTTGGATTTGCTCGAGGACTAGCAATAGATAAGTGTGGGGGAATTTGATAGGGGCATAATTATGCTATTTTTAGTACCATATTTCTATATGTATTATTAGCTATTATTTGTTAATTATGGTACTAATTGCTATTTTCATGTTTGTGTAGGTTTCCAATTACAATACTTTAAAATAGAAGCAAATTGTCAAATTAGGAATACTAATTGCACAAGGACTTCACACAAGCAAGGAAATCACACAAACAAGGAAACCACAGAAGGAGGAAAACAAGAATAAAAGGGGGAAGATACCTGGCTTTGAGAGGGCATCCAACCACCCATCGAGCAATAACATCCCATCCACTGCATCCATACACAACATCCTCGCACAAACCCTAGCCGCCGTCACCCACCATCCATCTCCATCGTCCTTCTTCACAACAACCATCAAGCTCTTCTTCCTGAACCCATCATCAATCACTTTCATCCCCTCCTCCTTACAACCACAGACGCCTCATCCCTCTCTCGCCTGACTCCCTCATCGCCATCACCATCAGAACATCCTCGCGCGAAAACCCTCACCTCATCTCTCTCTCGCTGTCCCTGAATCGTCCCCATACATCGCTTTGTTTCGTTCCCATCACAGCCGCACAAACTTGTTCACCGTCTTCATCTCTCTCTCGATCGCCACCGTCTCAGTCCCTCTTCTTCCTTCCCTCTTCGTCCCTTCTCGTTCTCAGCCAAAACCCTCGCCAACATCCATCCAAAACACTTTCTCCGCCTCGCAACAGTCACCACAGTAGAGGTAGAATTCGAAGAGAAGTGAAGCAGAGAAACTAAAGAAGCAGAGAAGGAGGGAATTCGCGGGTTGGAGGTGAAGATATATCGCGCTATTCGCACCCCAGTTCCACTCAGGACCACCACGGATCAGTGTTTTGTTTTCATCTCTAAACATCTCAACTCTTTTACTTATTTTAGTTTGATTATTAATTATGGATTACTGTTTGAACATAATTAATATGTCTAGCTAAACTCCTCTTAGTTAGGGGTGGATTCGAAGCCCCAAACATGTGCTTTATAAATTAATTGACTTTAATCTTCCTTGTTATTAGTGATTGTGTTTTACTTAACTGCTTTATAGAGAACTTTTCCTTTTATGTTTGTTAAGGTGGCCAACTTAGTAAGCATGCTAGGATTTGGGGCTAGAGTATAGGAAAGTTTCACCTAATTGTTATGATTCTGTACTCACAAGTAGTAAATACCAAGGAACGTTGGTAAGGTTAAGTCAAAACCTAGGCAAGAACAAGATGCTGATCATACTTGTGATTGCCTAGTCAGTGTTCATATTTTCCACAAAACTTAATGATCTTAGATTGCTATTTAACTTGCGATTCCCGTTTAGATAGCATGATAAGAATAGTTTGAAAGCGACGCTTAGTTTAATTCAACGAACTTGGGAAAATAATAAGATTAATGCAGTGCGGTCACGGTTAGTCTTGAGCATTGTCTCTCACGAGTTAGCAAGTGATTATTGAAGATTAATTTATAAGCATATGTTTGGTGTGTGGAGATAAAACCCTTAGCTAATTTCTCATCTTTGATATCTCTTTAGTTTATTATCTTTACATTAATTTTCGTAGTTATTTTCATAATTTAATTTAGAAAATCCAATCCCCTTTTATTTAATTAATTAGGTTGTTAGTTGTCTTTTTTATTATTATTAGTGTAATTAACACGCCCTCTAATCCCCGGTCTAGAACGATCCCTACTTATTCTATACTACAAATCACAAAGCAGGGTATTAAGTTGTGTGCTACTAAAATAGCGCATCAATTAACTGTGTAACAAAGACAACCTTCCAACACTCCAAGACTCACTGAAACACTTTGAATAGAATCTAATTTTGGTTCTTGAATACCTTCAAATCTTTCGCAACCCAAATCAATGAAGTGAACCATTGAAAAATATCCCTGATGAGCCAGAGACACGAGGTATTTCATCATCCGCGTACCTTGTTTTTTTTCCATGACTTAGCTCCTAAAGTATATACATGAATCCTCATGATCAACCCAACAGCTACGATGTATTAGTACAACCTTTAATTTCTTATTAACCTCGTCGATCCCAAATCCACATGAAACGCAAACGAATCTACCAAAACTAAGTGTAATATCTGGCAAGTTGATAGGTTCATCTGTGGCACTTGCAGGATTACATATGCACGTAAGATATTGAAACTTATCCTCTCCAAAAATTTTAGCAGATAAACAAAGGAGACCACTGCAGGATCCTACACTACTAAATAAGAAAATATAGTAAACCTATTTAAAAGATCTAAACTTGGAAATTTCATCTTTGAGGACTTGAGATTACTACTTCCACCTTCATCATCGATAATGTAAATATCTGATTCAAGAAAATATATTTTTTTTTAAAAAGGACACAAAATGATGGAGGATGTTGATGTTTTGCTCATCATTGATAAGTGCATCTTACGGAACCCAGGATCGTCGATTATACTACACCAAGGTTTGCATACTGACTTGCATCTTAGGATAGGATTGATAGGTACTCTTGTGAGGATGTTTGCAGTGATGACATCAACTGGAAGAATGTCCGTTATTGACAGTCTCTCCTCAGCGCTTCTTCTTCAACATAACAAGCAAAATCAAGAACTTTTATCTCTTTGATTAGTATATGTTGCTTTGTAGCTTCAAAAATTTGTAACCTATTGCAAGGTTTTATAGGACTGATAGACTACCTACCTAATATAAACACTAAACCTAGTTTTTTTAGCGAGATATTAATTTGGTAGACTTCCTACTTAATATAAATACTAAACACTAAACCTAGTTCATGAAGAAAAATTAAGCAGAGATTAGAGTAAAAAGGAAGAAGAAAAATATTTTAGACAAATTGATAGCAAGTTAACAAACCTAGTTACGTATTTCAACCATCCGCATGACATGCCATTAACCATCTCAATTGCTAGGATTGAAAACCGAATCGACAGTTCGGTTTTTCACTAAAACCGAGAACCAAATCGACTGTGGTTGGTTTTAAAAAATTTAAATCATAAACCGAATTGACTGATTATTTTAAATATATTATATTATTTTTATATATAAATATATTATTTATTATATATATTTGACCAGTTCGATTTTGTCGGTTAAAATTACAAAAAAATTGAAAATCAAACCAATTGGTTCGATCAGTTTAATCGCTTTTTTGTTCAACCCTATCAATTACGCAACGTGGACACTTCATTTGTTTCAACTTCTTCTTAATTTCAGAGCTAGAATTTGTTATTTCACCATTGTTTTTTTCCCAGTGAGCTACCTTACCCTTCGTGGCTTTTAGTATGAGCAATCCATCCAGGTTTTATTAGTGTGAGCTACCTTACCCCTCAGGGTAATGTCAACAAAATTTGGATTAGAAAACAGTATTATTAACAATAAGGAGAGGAAATGAAAAACTAATTTATGAAGAGAAAACAAATGAATAATTGTTTGGATGAAATTATTTGATGAATTCAATATATATATTATATAGGTTAAACCGTGGTTGAATTTCTAACCAAAAGTTTCAACAATATATAGAGGGCCAAAGCCATTACAAAGTTAGACACCCACCAAATTATCAAAAGGCCCATGATGAGTTTTTTTTTCCCCTCGGTTATAAAAGAAATAATGAGTAAAAAAAAATGAAAATTCGTCTAGAAACAACAACACTCACGGATTAATACAATAAGGTGTCGGGAGTTTGATTACATGTACATGTCTGGATATGAGGTTGTTCCCATAAATTGAAGAATCATTTGAGCGGAAAGTTTCACAAAGTTATGGACTAACACTACAAACAATGTGTCAAACTTTCATTCCGTTTTAATATTATTCATCGAGATATGTGCTTAAGTCTACATCATTAAATATCTTAATAAACGGTCATTGCAAGTGTTTAAAGACCGCCTCTTTAGGGAAAATGGCGTTGTATCAAGCCCAAGGTTGGCCTCGCTCACTCGCTTCACAATTATGATAGAAAAATCTACAATTTCACATCTTTTAACGTGTATCTTGAGGCTAGTACGTCTAAATGAACTGAAACTTTAACACACTTTCTTCCAAATTTTAACTTATATAGATCTCAAATGATATGTTTTCATTTAGTCATTAATTATAAATGAAAACTAAGTGAGTTGTAAACGAGAAGTCAAAATAAAAATTTGTCCCAATAACTCCAAATTTTATGTCCTTAAAAATAAAGAGAGTTTCAAAACATTTGCAAAAAATTATGAATTAGGTCAATAAACTTTGCTAACTAGGGAACCATGATTTTGCAACCAGGTCAATGTGTCGAGATCTGGGAGTGTTTGCGCATGTCTTGAGGAATGCATCATTATCTCAAATCATGCCGATTGCAAATTCTTGGTTCCCAAGTATTTTCATAGGTCAATTTTGTCGTCACACTTTTAACAAGTATTCGACAGAAAGTTGTAAATTCTTTTTAGTTTTTCTTCGACAAAAATATGTCCAAATCCCAAATAAAAAGGGCATCCCATTTTATAGGAAGTTTCTACTTTCCACCGCAACCAAAACCAAAGAAGCTCCCCCCTCTTTCCATAGAACCCCACCATCTCAGCCAAACCGCCCATTGTGACTCTCAATTACTTCACGTTTTTTCTTTCTATGATTCACAATTCAACACCTAATCAATCAATCAATCTCTTATTCTCTTCATCCATTGAATTCCCAAACCCTGAAAACCACCAATCCCTCTTTGAATTCGATTTCCCCAAATCCAAATTAGGGTTATTTATTTTATATATATATATATATTTTTGAGCACCTGGAATCATTCTGAAGGTGATTCAAACTCTGGGTATTTTTTTTTTAATTTAAATACTAGGATTTTTATTACTTGAAAAAATCCTTTACATCAGTCGGGGGTACATGATGACTTTACCCGATAAAGAGAACCAGAGGACATACATCATAGCAAACCCAAAATAAATAGTGACCAAACCCCTCGATCAATGCCTATACTTGCTGTTACTTTTCTTCGTTCTAGATGATCTACGAGGATATACCTTGATGTCTTTGAAGTCCGTCGCATCAAATCTTTTCGATATTCAAATTTGGTTTGTCTTTAAACCTGACACTACTCTTGACCTAATGGTGTATTCATCCAAATCTTCTTCTTCTGAGCTGATTGTATTCGAAATGTCGGTATCGGTCTCCATTTCGGTGTCGCTGTTAGCGTTACGAACCAAATAGTTAATATGTTTTATATTCGGTGCTTCAAGTACTATTGCATCCACTAAAGTTTTGTCATCTTGTACAATACCCGCATCTGCTGGAAACCCTACCTTTCGGTCATGCACCTCGTCACCACTCTGAACGCCAGTTTGAGTACCAACGTGAGCTCCACTGCCAGCACCAAACCCACTGTCAACATGATCATCTTCAGCTACTGCGTCCTCCTTTGTTGGCCCGGAGTGGCTGCCTGGAAGCATTGCATTTATCTCTGGGTTAGAGACCCCACCTACAGCCTTGGCCGACACCCCCTGCGCCCTCCCTGGTTTCAATTGATGAACATTCGCATTTTTCCTAGGGATCAACTTCTTTGGATCATCATCTATAGCATTTGATGTTTTGTTCACCAAAACAACTATTGGTGACGCGGCGTGCTCTGCAGAAACAGAAAGCCCTGAAATTGTCTCTCCTTGTTTTTGAATTGCGTTTGCAATCTCAACCGTTGTGTACCCCGCCTCAAGAAGTCGTTCCTCCGTTGTTTCTGGCTTTACCATGTCACTGACTGGATCATTCGCCTTACAAGGCAAAGGATGATTCATTAGATTACTCTCGTCTTCAACTATGTTCTCCGTAAGTGACTCGAAAATGTTTGACAACATGACATTTCCCGAATCTTTGACCATCGGCCTCTCAGCCCCAATGCCCTCCTGAATTTCCTCACTCTGATCATTCTTTACACCACTAGTGTCAGCTTCTGTCATTGAAATTTTAGTTTTTTTTTACCATTGGGACATATTGTTGCTTGAGGACGTTGGCTTCCACCTTTTGTTTCTCAGTCTTCTCATCTTTCAACAAGTTGGGTGTTCTCACATTGCCCTTATGACCTAACTTTTTCCTGCAACAATCCTCCTGATGTCCTAGCAATGAGCAATAGTCACAATATTTGAAACTCGGGTATTCAATCATTTGCCAAAAGCCCCTATTGTTAGATCTATCTATCCAAATTCTACTCGGTAACTTTTCCGCCAAAGTCATCTCCACGCAAACACGGGCATAACCCGGGCGTGAAAGACATCGAGTATGATCATCCATGCGCAAAAAGACACCAAAAGAGTTCACAATTGCTTTCAAAAGAGAAGGATGAAATAAATGCAAAGGCAAGTTAGGCAACTCTACCCATAGTGGAACCGATATCGGATCTGCTTTCAGACTGAAAACATCATGCCAGCGAAAAGCTTTGAATCGAACTCCCCGAATCAAGAAAGAGTCCCTTGCCAAGACTTTCTTTGCTTCGGCCTCAGATTGAAGCCGGACAAGAACGTGACGTTGGTCTACCAAACCTAGCGAGAAATCGCCTAGAATCCCCCAGGTTCGATGTATCGAATCTCTAATATCTTCCAATGTTGGTCTGTAGTTAGAGAACTTTAAGACTATCACGTGTTTTTCCATGAAAGCTTCCCCCACGTGTTTCATCAGATGTCGTAAGCCCAATGGCTATCTCTCATTCTTTCCGAAATCTAGTCCCCTCGACATTTATTTCTTTAACCTCATCAACTAGTATTTTTCCAAGTATTTGGGCGAAAAACGGCTTAGTAGCCTCTACCGCAGGTTCCTTACTCCCCAGTGGAGAAGAGAAAGTGTTGACGGCTAGAGGAGCCGTCCTAGATGAGTGGTGGCGATGTTGGTGTCTAAACCCTTTCCTCCACAGATCTTCTGGAAGTGAAACGAAGATGTTGATCTAAATCCAGGCAGAGCAGCCGGTCGATCGAAATCCAGGCTAAATCCAGTCAAAGCGGCTGGAGAAGGCAGCCGATCGTTCTAAATCCAAGCAGAGTCGATCTAAAAGCGGCTGGAGAATCGTAATCCAAAACAGAGTGTTGATCTAAAAGTGGCGGGAGAACAGCCGGTCGTTCTAGCGGCCTTGAAGCGTCGGCCAGACAGGCGGCCGGTCGGTCGAGCGGCCTGGATCGGTGGTGGCAGTTGTGGTTTTCTAAACCCTAGCAGAGCTTCCTCTGTCGCGAGCTTGAACCCTAGCAGAGCTTCCTCTGTCGCGAGGTTCCTCTGTCGCAAGCTTGAACCCTAGCAGAGCTTAAACCCCATTCAAAGAATCAGAGCTTCCTCTGTCGCGAGCTTCCTCTCTCGCGAGCTTCCACCCTAGCAGAACAAAAAGGAGGATTTAATGTCAACTCTGGGTATTGAAAAGGGGGAGATTTTGTTCAAGAAATTTCAATAAAGGTGCAATTTTTATCTGTTTTCAAATAATGTCGCCGATTGGGTCGGCTTCTAGAGCCATTGGTTCCAGGATGTTGAGGAGAACTACTGGGAAGAATATCCAGCGTGGGAATGGGAAGGTTTTCGATGTTAGATGTCTGAGTAGCAACATTGCAGGGGTTAAGTCGACAACCCCATTTGTGGAGAGGAAGAAGATGATTGAGAATGATAATAAGGATCTTGGGTGTTCATTTTCTAGTATGCATCAGGCTGTTCAATCAAGGCGATTTCTCGGTTGCGGCGATGGAGAGGAGGGCAATGTTCTTTCAAAGGTGTATGAGGAGAAACGTGTTCTTGGGTATGTTTACTTGAATCCATATCTCAGAGTATTTCATTTACTTTATTGGTACAATGCTTCTATGTTGTATTTATTGAATATATTTGTTAAAATGTTTAATTTTTCTTTCAAATGAAGCAAAATTTCATTGAAACTTGAAGTTAGAGTGAAATAAATATATAAGAATCCATGATCCCTAACATGTTATTGAAATAAATATATAAGAATCCATGATCCCTAACATGTTATTCTATTAAATCAAGTAGAAGTCCCAGTTGGCAATGAAATCTTCAAACTGGATTGCTCTGAAACCATGGTGCCCTGTCAGTGTCACCTTAAACCAAAAAACTGCAAGAATTTCAATTGTCACTCACATTAGTCTAGATTCATTTCCTTGATGATTTGCCGAATCCTTCAAGCCAAAATACCCTTCACAATAGCGACCGGGTTTAGTGCCCACCTCACCTTGCTTCTTTCGCTGCTTAACAATAGTACCGTCTTTGTAATGAACTTACAACCGAATCCAATGACCGAACACAAGCAGTCTTCCCTGATTCACAGATGATCCCTAATCTCAAATTCCGAATTACAAATAACACAAATCACTTCAATATCCATACATCTATAGGATATTGTACAATGAGTTGTTAACAATTTCGGTTTCTGTGTTGGGCTTCTAACTGAGGAGGTGGAAAACTCCGAATGATGTCACCCCAATAGGATCTTCAACAACAAGGCCACAAACTTTTTTTTTATGAAAGTGGTAATTGGTTCATGCAGCTAAGTATCTCATCATTCAACTTTTAATAGGATTTTTTTTATGCTTTATGTGGTAATTGTGAGAGCTTAATCGCGAGGCCTTAATGTTGTTAATGCTCTTTCTATGCATTTGTTTTGTCTATCGATAAAGTTTTGTCTCTTGAAAAATTTTGATATGAAATTTTAAAAAATAGTCATATCCCTATTCTTCCCATGAAAGGATGTAATAAAAATTTTGATCCCCAAATTTTCAACGATCTTCTCTATCGTGAAATCAGCAAGATCCTCAATAAGGTGCCCCACCTCCTCAATCTCCACCTAATCTAAAGCTCTTGTAAAATGAAGATCATAATCCTCATCACCACACCTCCTAGAAAAACTCCTTGCCAACATAATCCGGACTGATCTCAAGGGAACCTGACTTTGAAAGCTCCTTGCTAGTTTTTTATTTGGTATACAAGTATTTTTATTTGACTTTTTGCTCTTGTTACATTTCTACTCTATTTTTTCTATAGGCTGGTAATGCTATCACATTGAAAAATATATACATACCAAATTACTAGAAGCAATATATATTCACCATACATGAATTTTGAATTGCACATTTTGGCAATTTTTAAACTTCTGTATACATCATTCTCAGCTTTTTTGTTTCGATGCTATCATATGTTGTACTGTTTTAGCATATCTTTTGTGTTGGATCTTTGTTCTTCCTGTTTTTTACTATTTTTTCTTGGGCATGGATGGTGGAATTTGAAACATAGGATCAAACACACACTTATCAGGAAAAGATTGATGAAAATACTTGACAATGCAAATACATAGGAAATATTATGGAAAGAGGGAACTGGACGAGAGGCGGGTGTATGAGGTAAGTTAACTTAAATCCAAAATAAAGCTTAGAGAACTGTGTACACCTATAGCTCAATAAGACAAACAAAGACAATGAGGAAAAAAATGTACTTCAAAGAGAGGAAGAAGGGAGGAGAAAAGAAAAAAGAAAATAAAAAGGAGACACGTGGATCATGCTCATTATGTTGCATCACTATCAGTGCTGTCAGCTCCACCACCCCAACCAGAAGAGGAGAAACAAAGAGAGGATAAGTACTATAGGAGGTAAATATTATTTGAGGAAATCATGCTTGGTAAATTGGAAAGAGAAGTGCATACCTAAGAAGCAGGAATCCGGGAATCATAAACTTAAAATTCTTTAACAAAGCTCACCAATTGAAGTGAATTTGGCAATTTGGTATGTAGGAGCAACAATTATGGAAATCAGTTACAGAATGGTACTGTGCGATATGACTGGTATACAAGAACCATCACGTATTCATATGGTTGTTCTGCGTGGAGAACAATAATGTATAGCAAAGTGGAATTCCAAAAACGCATATAACGATAGATATTGGAAATGGGAAAGAGCTGACTTCTGGAATTATGATAGATCGATGGATGACCTTTGAATCAAGAAGTCACTTCCTATGATTTTCTCTGTTACAAACATAAAAGAAGGCCCTATTTCTGATTTCATCTCACTCACTTACCAAAACTGCAATGTAATCTCTTCCTTCGAATGGGTTATAAAGACTGGGTATATAGTTGACAAATCTCATTACCCTAGTTCTTAGACAGATGACAGTGGACCAATAAATGACTAATGGACAATGTCATCCCATTCCACAAATGGTTTATTTCAGTTTTACCTTTTATTGGAAGAAGTCTCGCCCAAGGCTAATTTCCTATTGTGATGTATAATGAAGCAAAAGATCTTAACAGCATACAATTTCGTAACAAGAAGGCTTAGTGCAGTTCTATTGTTGTCAGAAGTGAGGTGCTAAGGTCCGCCTCTAGAGCCTTGGTGAGGCGAGGAACTGCCGCAACATGGCCTTTTTTGAATGGTAGAGATTTCTTGTCTATTGTTTCTTGTTTTTGTCAAAGACGAAAAGGGGAGTAGCTGCACCCTACCGAATACAATGGAATCAAGAAAGAAGAGAAGGATAAATTCACAAGAAGGTGAAGAAGGTCTCAACATCAATCTAACAGTAACATACCTATTGTATGATGGGGGAAACCTTTTGGTATTGTAATCGGTCTTGGGGTATTTGAAGAGTTTATAATTTTTTTTTATATTCAACTGCATTGCCCCCATGGTAATGCGTTTTTCAGTGAAAGCTTCCGTTCCTTTGGACTTCTCAAAGAGTTTCTCAAAGAGTTTCTCAAAGAGTTCCTTTGGATAATTTTTTTCTTTCTTTCTTGTTTATCAAAACAAAAAGAAGTGACTTGAATGAGTTTTGTCTTTTCCATGTTACTTGTCTTCCTAGTTAAGAAATAATTGACTAAAGAAATAAACAATAATATAAAACTTGGATGGATGTTTTTGGTGTGCAGCTACTCTCCAGAGCAGTTATTTGCCGTGATTGCAGCTGTTGACATGTATGAAGATTTTCTTCCCTGGTGTCAGCGTTCAAAGATTGTTCAACGCAATCCAGATGGTTCTTTTGATGCTGAGTTGGAGATTGGTTTTAAATTCTTTGTTGAAAGTTATACTTCTCATGTAGAATTGAAGAAACCAAAGTCTATAAAGGTAATTACTCTATCTTAGATTTGTTACAGTCCGTACTAAAACTTTTATTGCTTTATTTCAATAATTGTCTTGACATGTTAAAATACAATTTATTGTTATCGTAATCTAAAAAGGATCTTGAATTTGCCTGAATGACACCTTTGTACCTGATGCAGATTCTGACACCTGCACCTGAGTCAAATTCCAAAATCTGTACTAGTGTCAATGCAGCATACTGTGTATACCAAAACCCAGTTTCCCATCACATTCCTTTTAAACCTGTAGTCTTCCATTTTCTTTAATCCATTTCACATCCTTGTGTTTTGATCTACAAAAAAACATTTCTTTGTTCTATTGCACTTTATATATGTATGCATGTCATGAGATAGATAATTGTCTAGCTCTCTAGGAACAGAGGCTAGTCTTGAGGTCTCCAATTAAGTGAAAAGCCAGTTGCTTGTATGTTTGACAGTCGCAGCGTTTAATTATATGATCTACGTAGGTCTCACTTAAAGGGAATTTTCTAACATGTTGATATCTACAATCAATATTTATAGTTATGTTATCTGGAAGAACCTGCCATTTCTTTCTTTTTATTTCAGCAGTTCTCATCATTCAATTGTGTATTAGCTTCCCGATTTGCAATATGCTATTTTTTTCTTTCCAGTTGCTACAGTACTTGTGATGCTGTTGTTTTACTTATCTCTCTATCTGCTTTACAGACAACCGCATCAGAAAGTAATCTTTTTGATCATTTGATCAACGTTTGGGAGTTCAACCCCGGACCTGTTCCAGGATCTTGCAGCCTTTACTTCTTGGTGGATTTTAAGTTTCAGTCACCACTTTATCGACAGGTATTATTTGCTGTAGCCTGGGGATTCTTTTCTAGTTTCCTAAATTGTAATCTTAATGAGAAAGAAAAAAAAATCATTACTGCTTTCTTATATATTTATAATTATTTGATGCATTGGAGATGACACATGATACATCTAAATGCACAAGTGTTAGGGCCATGGATGTGGTCCTGCCTGTTAGATGCAAGGCATGCAGTATTGTCACTCAAAATTACGTTTGTTCAAAAAAGAAATGTGCAAAAGTTGCTACCATAATATTAGAATGTTCCTATGTCACGTGGATAGTTTATCAGGCCTGTTCTAATATAGGATATCTTATACCTGAGAGAGGAGTTGGAGAATAGATTGAGAGCAATTTATTGGTGAAATTAAGTTGAGATCAACTGAACATAAAATGTATCACTGATGTGAGAGTCAGGTAAAAAAGTGTTTTGATGTTGGAGAAAAATGGGCAGGGGAAATTTACTCACTTTTTCGGTTGGTTGGGTGTGTGGGGGTTAATATCAATTCAGAAAATGTTTATGAAGTGACATTTAAAACTATCGTGCTTTTGATAGAGGTCTCCCAAAGCCACAGGGCACTATGATTTGAACTTCTATGCAGTGCAGGTGGGTTGGGTCATGCAGTAGTTATTTGATATTCTGTGACTTTAAAGTTTATGAGTGTTCCAAAAACATGTCTTCATTGATCATTTTTATACAGTGTTGTAAAATGGTTCGAGTAGAGATAATTTGATGTTCAAGCCTGATAATGTTGTCTCAAGTTTAGGGACAGTTTTTTTTTTTTTTTTTGCAATCTTCCTCAATTCCATTTCCTACTTGGAAATGTGGTTTTGCCCTTTTCACGTCGGACTAACCTTGATATGTTCTTTCACAGGTGGCATCCATGTTTTTTAGGGAGGTGGTATCTCGACTAGTTGGTTCATTCAGTGACCGATGCCGGTTGATTTATGGACCGGGAGTGCAAGTTCTTGAAAATTCATATGGAGATCGGACGGTATAAACTTGGTTTTTTCTAAGCAAACAAGCAACTTCCCCCTATTCACGGGTTCAAGTAAAAAATACAGCATAAATTGGTCATATCTTGGTTACAGTCCATTCTCTGCAAAGTTCATACTGAGACAAGTTTGTGATTTTTTGGGTTAGTTTAGGCCAAGCTTTTAGGCGAGGCAGTTCAAAGATGTTTTGTTGCTGTCCCTCATCTTCACTATATGATGATTTCCCTTTGATTTCTTATCGGGGAGTTGTTCCTACATTCACTGATTTAGTAACACGACTTGCTTCAGCTTTGCACTTGTACTTTCTCTTGAGAACTTCATGTTTCATCCGGTATGTAAATTTTGTCATCCCACGAGGGGGTTGCAGCTTCCATACTCGCACTTGTACAGTTGATCACTTGTGACATTGGTGTGGTCACTGTGCATAACAAGAAGGAAATTGAAGAAGAGATTGTGTTGAATACAGATTTTCAATTTATGAATCTTTAAGCAACTAGTAACATTATATGCTGCGGGAGCCTGAAAACCAATTCCAAACCTTCAACTAAAAAAAATCGGCTACCCAATGTGTTATATGCATTTTTTTTCCCCTTGAAATGGTAATGCATTTTTCCTGAAAAACCTCCCAATCCAATGGAGGTTGTCTCAATACTACGATCCAATGCAATAATAGCTAGTTTTTCGGTAATGCTTGTGTGTCAATTTAGTGCATTTGCATGTCTGGACACTAGTATGCTAAATTTCTTTGGTGCGGCTTTCACCTCTTGTTGATTGTCGAATACTATTATGGTGCTTTGTCATGCCTTTTGTTGTGTATGACATCCACCTTCTAGAGCAATTGCAATTGCTCGCAGGCTAATAGTAGTTTGGATAGGCTAAACGATACCCAAGTCATAAACATAGAAATTCTTTGGGCATAAAAATTTTTATCTGTTTCTTTGGGCATAAAGTTTTAAACATCTCTTTCAGCAAAGCTTATCCATATTATTAGTTTAATTCAACAAAGATAAACTAATTAATTAAATTAGTTTGGACTCTTAATCAATAAAGACACAAAGCACTCCAGCCCATCTTTCTCTCCACATTTCACTTCCTCTGTTTTTCTTCAAAAAAGAAATAAAAACAGGGGAAAACAGAATGATTTCCTCTGTTTCTTGCAATATGATCATCATTTCCCTTCTAACAATTCTCTCCCTTTCTGCATTTTCTTCAACAATTGGAGTTCGTGTGGTACTGGAAAATCAAGAAAACCCCATTTCAAGATCAAACCTTTTTGACACTTCTAATTATGGAGTGTTTAATCTTGACAACGGATTAGCTCGAACACCTCTGATAGGGTAAGTTAAGTTCTTGCAACTCTTCTCTTAGTGACTTAATTAGAAGAACTCCATTGATAACACTGTCAGTTGTTACTGATTTAATCTACTAATTTATAATTCTCTAATTCTTTGATTTAGTGCAATTTCACAAATTGATGGCTTCTTTATATGAAAATTGTGATGTTTTGTTGTTTGGGTTATATGGAATTAAGAGATGGGGCTTTGTATTAGTTGGTCTGATTAGTGATTCACTAATTTAACATGTCTCCCCCTTTAATCAAAATTTAATGGCTGATCTTATGTTGTGTTCAATTAGTACTATTGGAGTAATTTGATGTTTTGAATGTTGATGCAGATGGAATAGCTGGAATTTCTTGGCATGTAACATTAATGAAACAATCATCAAGGAAACAGGTATTGTTTCGCAATTTCCATCATTTGATGTACATGTATATTTCTCTAGTGCATGTAGACATGTGGACATCAATATCTAGTACAGTGAAACCTCGATAATTTAATATCTGATAAATTAATAACCTCGGCTAAAAAATATTTTTGACACATCCGACTTGGGGATAACGTGCTAAATTAATAATTTGTTTAATTTATAAGATAATGCATTATAAAAAAAATCATATAGGTCTAACGTAATATATAAATAAATAATTTCCCGATACATAGTGCTTATGAGAAGCCATTGTTGATTTCTTTACACATTAAAAATTGTCTTTCAGTTGATTAGATCTCTTACCTGGTCGATTGTACTTTGTATTGAACTTCCGCAGTTTGTATGAAGTTATTAGGTTTCACCTTCTTCATTTGATGCTTCATTATTCTTTTTTGTTTTCTTAATTATTTGCATTCTTCTATGGATTAACTCTCACTCAATTGCTATACATTCTTCCTTGACAGCCGATGCACTTATCTCAACAGGACTGGCTGGTTTAGGATATATTTATGAGAATATTGGTAATGCTTTTCTTAGCCATCCTACTAGGAATTAGAATTTCTTCTTTTCTCTTAGAACTGAGATGATTCGTAATCTTAATTTATGACAGATGATTGCTGGTCTTCTTTAAAACGGGATTCAAAGGTTTGTCTTCTTACGCTAATCCACATACCAAAATGATTTTCTTTCTAAGAATCTGATAACTCTATAACTCTCTTTACAGAATGAACCTTGTGTATAACGATCATTTGCTTTTTCTATAAATCAAATTTCAATGGAAGCTCTCCTAATTCCTCATAATAATGTAATTCTATATGCAGGATGATTTGGTGCCTGATCCGAAGACATTTCCCTCTGGTATTAAAGCTTTGGCTGACTATATACATGGGAAGGGCCTCAAGCTTGGTATATATTCTGATGCTGGGTAAGATGGCTTTGACTTTGCTTCATGGTTTAGATAATATAGTGATATATCATATTTTAATACATTTTAACATGTTTTAGCTTGTTATATTCAGCATGCTCTATAATAGTTTACATGATCACTTTATTTTAACCAACCCACGATTCCAGGGCCTTTACTTGTCAAGTTTGACCTGGATCACTTTTCTATGAAATGGGCGATGCAGAACTTTTTGCATCTTGGGTAAGGATCGAGCAAGAATATAGATTTCTTTACTCTATCTGGCTTATATTTAGATTACGATGTTTGAAAGTTGGTATTGGCACTTGTGAATATAAGAATTCTAGCCAATACTTTCTCCAATCTTTATTATGTAAACCATTTTGTCAATATACTCAGGGTGTGGACGAAGTATGATAATTGTTACAATCTTGGGATAAAACCAGAGAAACGGTACGTTGCTCCATCTTCCAACTCTGTAAACAACTTCTAGTTCTAGAAGATTTGAGTATCAAACTGATTCTGTGCATCTATATTTACAGTTACCCACCAATGCGTGATGCTCTAAATGCAGCAGGCTGTAATATTTTCTATTCACTCTGTGACTGGTAGTTAAAATTTTCCACTACTTCCTATAAACCTCAGTTTTAATGCAGAACACCTCCAAAGCCTTATTTGGGTGGTTCATTTGGACAGGGGTGTTGATAATCCTGCGCTATGGGCAGGTGGACTTGGAAACAGTTGGCGGACAACTGAGGACATCAATGATACTTGGGCAAGGTTAGAAAATTCAATATTTTTTTCTCCATTCTCCATATCGAATTTGTTCCAGAGATTTTACCGTCACGAGATTATGCTAATTTACTCACCTACATAGCTTTTCCTATTTTTGTATGCTGATCGACCCCCTCTTTCGTTTTTTTTTTTTTTTTCCTTCCCCCAATCAGTATGACCGCCATAGTTGATATCAACGACAAATGGGCTTCATATGCTGGACCAGGTGGATGGAATGGTGAGTGTATTCTTCTGGAGAGTTAAATTTTGTACTTTGGTGGATAATATTATTTTGTTAATTTCCTTGTCATAGTATATTAACTTCATGGCTTGCCAAATACCTCTTGTGAACTTCTTTTCAGATCCGGACATACTAGAAGTTGGTAATGGTGGCATGACATATCAGGAGTACCGTGCGCATTTCAGTATCTGGGCCTTAATGAAGGTCTCTCTTGACATTCTGAGTTTATTTTTCTACTGTTCAAGAGTTGTTATCCAATTCATACGTAGTCGATACCAAAAAAACACTTGATCAGATCAAAATTCTCCAAAATCATACTGACTTTTTAAGCAAGCTTTAACGAACCTATATGGTGTCCTGGCTCATTCATGAACTCGTGGTTGTATCCATGTGCAGGCTCCTCTTTTGATAGGTTGTGATGTAAGAAACATGATTGCTGAAACATATGAAATTCTAAGCAATGAGGAGGTTATTGCAGTGAACCAAGGTATAAATCTGTTTGAACTGTACCCCGCTATTATCGTAAACAACAATCTTCTTGTTTGCTTTTGTTATTTTGCTTCTTAATCTCTTGCACGCTCTGTTACATTCTTAGTAGTATCACAACTTAAAAACATTTACTCTGGATTTTCCGCAGATCCAGTTGGTGTTCAAGGAAGAAAGATGCATGTTGAAGGGAGAGAAAACTGCAGTCAGGTCTTCCTCCGTCTCTCCTTTAACATCTTTAAAATGAGCAGGACCCCTCTCTAAATAATGGATTTCGCATGAGTTACAACATTACATCACTCTGAACCAGCTTGCCAAACCGGTGTAACTTGTAGTCTTTGTCAGCTTCTAGCCAAGAACATGAAATTATTTTCATCTGCTAATTCATATAAACTTGATTAAGTTGATAAACATGTATAGTTGCCAAGTCACATTTGGTCACGTGAGCAATTATCTTAACATCGTTTGAATGGTTTCCAACGAGTCATTGTACCTTTCTCCACACATTTCCATATGAAAATTTTCTCTCACTAAGAGTCGTGTAATTACAGGTATGGGCCGGTCCTCTTACAAGAAGTCGCTTAGCAGTTGCCTTTTGGAATCGATGTCCAGAAGCTGTCACCGTCACAACCAAATGGGAAGTGCTTGGCCTTGATCCAGCTACCAGAGTTTTCGTGCGAGGGTAATTACGACAGGCACATAATTACTACAAGAAGAAGAAGAACCCCAGTGTTCGTGCGAGGGTAGCTGTAAACGTTTTCGTCTGCGTGAGAGGAGAAATGTTGAAGAAGTATTTGGTACACATGCATCCAGATGAATACAAAGAATTGTCGGAAGATATTGCTGAAAACTACCAAGAGCTGATCGCGGAGCTGGAACAGAAGCCGGAGAAGAATCATGTTGGTCTTAGACTCCCATATTATATATGGAGTCCCTTATCAAGAAATGGATACCTATGTATCCCCATGAAGTCTATCAGCAGTAGAAGGCAATTGATGGAAATATTGAAGCCCCCTCTTGAGCTACCATTTTTATTCCATGCACTGATGTTTTCATTGTTCTACTTTCTCTGTTTCTTCTTGTTTGATAAGGTTTTTTTTTTAGGCAAGAGCAATAGAGCCTGATGTACTTGCAGGCAAGGATTGTGATTTCGTTTTTTGAGTTAATTTCGGACCCTGATTTTAAGAAATATTTCATTTTGTGTAAAAAAACATGTAAAAATTTTGGTCGGTCGTGATTTCAAATTTAACAATTATTTTAATTTGTTAAATACTACATAAAAAGTCTCATCTGTCATACAAACTGAATATTATATAAGAATCAATCATATAACAAAATTTTTATACTAAAATAACATTATAACATGTTAAAATATATAGAGATTAAAATATTTATTTTTTTTCTCAGAAAAATTTTGTCATATTTTGAATTTTGAAAGAGATTTCAATAACTTCTAAATAAAAAATATTCGGTACAATTTTGACATATTTTGATAAATCACATTCCTTGCCTGGAGGCATGTATATTTGCTGTTAAGGTTTTCATGTTTATTTCAATGACTTAAAGAGAATAATGGAAGTTTGAATTGGCAAAGTACGGAAGAACATCTATTTAAAAACTATGTAAATAAATATCCACATAAGTTTATGGCATTGGATGTACAGAAAACAAGGATTTTTACAATGGCACCATCTTGGAGGATGATGTACCTTCATTCGTGAACTTTGCATATTGGTAGTTCTCAAACATACTAAACGCAGAGAGTCAATGGTAAGGTTGAAAACCAAATCAACGGTTCGGTTTTTCATCCAAATTGATAACCGAACCAATTTTTGTTGGTTTCAAAATTTTTTAACTGAAATCGGTCCACAAATTGTAGCTCAGTTGGTCAGACATCCACTCTTCTTGTGAGAGGTCGCGGGTTCGAGACTCACCAGTTAGGATTTTGTGAGTTTTCGTTCGATTATTAGGAGTACATCTGCTCCGCCGTTGATAAGCCTTCGAGTATTGAATGCAGCTGCTTAGATGGACTAAACCGGAATGAAGCGAAAACAAGTCTTCATGTAAGGTGGAGGTGATGGACCGGAGCGAAAACAAGTCTTTGTGCGAGATGGAGACGACGAGGACATTAAGTGGTAACAATATTGTAGCTTTCGGGTCTGGTTTGGTTAATTCTATAGGGCCAGTCATGTAGCCTTCAGACATGAAATAATAAATAAATAAATAAGGTCAACGACCAAATTTTAAACTGATCATATTAGTTTTTGAATTTTCTAAAATCAAAACCAAACCTAAATCGAATCTATCAATTCGATTGGTTTAGCCAGTAGATCTGTCAGAGATTGATTTGATTACTGTATGAGGAGTAATTCTACAGGGCCTGGGTCCCCTCCCCCTACCTGGTTTGTTGTCTGGGTCCCCCTACCTGGTTTGCTGCCTAGAGGGCAAAAATACACTTTTGCCCCCCCCCCCCCTCTTTAAACACATTTTCCAAAAAGGTTGTTAAAAAGGGGGAGGGGGGCAGGCAGCAACCTCGCTGGTTTTCCTAGGCCAGAAAGAATTTCAGCTGTATGAATTGCTATAAAAAAAACATTTCATCTTACGAAAAGCGCGATTAAGTTTCCCTTCCAAACGAAGGACGCCAAGGAGGGGGATTTCATGAATCACATTATTATCATTATTCCAACCCCAATTCTAATTGTCGAGGAAACCAGTGAGGAAAACAGCGATGGAGACCCTCCATCCCCCTCGCAATATGTGCAAGTGATGGGATGCACACATTGCGAGAGAGATGGAGGGTCCCCCTCCCTCCGTCGCTAGTTTCCTCGCCAGTTAGCCAAGTTCTCCAATCAATAATCAAATGAAACTCATGGCTAACATTTGCACACGTAAATAATAATGTAATAAGGTTGCGTGTGGTGGGTTCGTTGATGAATTAATATCTGGCTGGCGCATAAACCAAACCAACTCACTAGGAAGAGAGGGTTGGTGGGTGTGGGGAAAAGACGGTGGATAGGATCAATACACTACAAATTTTGAGATTTCCTTTACAATAAAAAATAAAATGGAATATTTAACAAGCCCACCTTTTGGTCCATGAACACATATGGAACTCAAGACGTACTGAGAGTTCCTTTACAAATAAACAACAACTCGAAGCATTCCCAATTGACCTTGAATCTAATCAAAATTTAGCTTCAAATTTTTTTTTTAAAACAGAAAACATTTTTTTTTTAATCAGAGATGGAGTTTAAACTTATTTCTTCATTTTTTTATGCTAAATATATATATTAACAAAAATGCTAAAAAATCGGGTTTTTGCAACCAGAATAATGTTGTGTGATCTTAAAAGAATGATGAAATCTTCAATACACTCTCCATCATCCTAGAAATCTTCGTAATCCACCAATCGAACAAAAACACACACAGAAAACCCCCGACGCTGATTTCACACTATGGGCCAGGCTCTCGATCAAAATTGCAACATAATATGCCGATATACGGCTATGGCTTTACCGGTTTAGGAATTATTGGTATGGGTTATGGTCAAGTGACCAAGAAAAGCATAACCAAAAGTTTGGTCAGTGAATCGGGGTAGGTGGGAATTAGACCCCTTTTGTATATTTTGCGTGCCAAGGATCGTTACATCAACTACTCTCCATCTCAACAACCACCTCTCTCTCTTCTTTTCTCTTTCGCTCATTTCATCAAACACAGAGTGAGAGATCGATTCGAAGAAGAAAGAAGGATCGTTTCAATGGCATCTTCGTCTCTGAATACCAAATCATTTCTCAAGTCCGAAGGTCGTCGTTTGAGTTTCCTCCACTCTTCAGAGCTCCGCAAGCTGTCTTCTCCAACAGTTCAGATTTGTATCCGCAAACAAGTCTCTCACAGGAAACTCGGTGACACTCCTCAATCTCAATCTCAATTTCAATTCCTTCAATTGAAAATAATTATTTTCTTGATTATGTTCCAATCGTTAACTTTGTCAAAATTTTGGTGATATTTGATTTGCATTGCTTTGCTTTGGTGAAGCTGGTTTGGATCTTGAATGACCTTGTTGAAAACTTTTAGATTTTACATTTCTTTGATTATTTCGCTTGTTCAATTGCCATTTCCTTGTTTAGATCCTAATTGATTCAAGCTGTGTCTTGCTTGTTCGATGTAGATATCACCACCAAAATTGTTATTTGTAGTTCATCTGTGGATGCTTTTCGATATCAAGATTTAAACTTTTAAGTTCTCGATGTCCTAGAGCAATTTATGTATTGAATCCAATAATCTAATATTATTGTGGGCAGGGATTATATATTTTATTAATTACGCTACTTTTTTCATTTCAACTAACAGTGATACGGGCAGCTGGAAGTACATATGGGACCTATTTTCGTGTTACAACATATGGTGAATCTCATGGAGGAGGTGTTGGTTGTGTAATCGATGGATGCCCTCCTAGGGTTCCTGTCTCGGAAGCTGATATGCAAGCAGATCTTGACAGAAGGTACTAGAATACTTTTTTCAGATACTTTCTTGTTTCTGTATAGGTGCTCAAGGTCTTGCATGCAGAGTTAACATCAACTCTATAGGAAATTTTTTTTGGGAGGATTGTTGTTGCATTGTTCACCAACGTGTGTGCAGTGTTGGGTTATTTATGCGGTGATTTTGTGTAAATCGGAGGTAGACTGATTCGAACTAGGTATTTAGCGGTTGGTTTAGTGGTCACCGATTAGTTGGGTGATAAACGGTGAGAAATCGGGATTGTTTTGTTGGGTGGTGGTGGTTGTTGCTCTATAATGTGTGGTGTTTTGGATACGATTATATAATTTGCTCTATAATATGACTTTTGTTGCTCTATAATACTTGTCTTATTAATCTTTATTGTCAAGATATTTTTTTATTATAATTTACATTAGTTAGGGTATAAAAATGTAAACTTTGAAAAAGTAGACCGATTAAATCCGAGCGATCCGCCTAATCTTAAATCGGTCCTGCACCGCGAAGGGTCCGTTATCCACATTTACTACATAGGTGCAGTATATGATTAATTCACCCTAGTGGGAGTAATGTTTTTGTATTTACCTCGAAAGGAAGAGAGGTGTGGTATGTGTGTTCACATTGGAGTTTATTGTAATATGTAGGAGGCCTGGTCAGAGCCGAATAACTACTCCTAGAAAGGAGTCTGATACCTGCAAAATATATTCTGGAGTTGCTGATGGTTAGTTGATATTCCAGTTTCTTTCGGAATCTTCACTTTGTAAAATCTTACTTTAGGTTTTCTTATTTATTGGGATAAGTGATATACTAATGCAGGATGTACTTACTGCAGGTGTGACTACTGGATCTCCTATTCATGTCAGTGTGCCAAATACTGATCAGAGAGGAAATGTGAGTGCACAATCATATTGGGTTTTGAATGTGATATTAGGTCAAATGTTGAACAATTCCAAGAGAAAAACGGGTGTCCTTTTGAGTGATTCGAGATGCATGTGCTGTTAAATGAAACTTACAAACTCGATATACGATAAATTGATGGGGTCATCAAATACATCTGTTTACTTCTGCTTAAGTGCTTGATCAGGGAATACACAAAAGAGAACAATTTACTCACAGGGGAGTAAACAAAAGAGGGCACATATTTACTTTTAACATTTTTTTATAGAAAATGGAAAAAGCATTCATCTATTTGACCTCGAGTATTATGCCTAACTGTGGGCTGCGGGCGCAATCCCCATAAGTAAAGTCAGGCTAGCTGATTCGTCGTTCATGAATCCGTGGCATGTGTGCCATACACATGAAATGTGGTTTGGTTTATCTCAGTCAAGGTCTTCAAGTTTTCTCCTGTTTCTTGTGTTGGTTTTAGTATTATGCTTGAACTTATAAAGAAATGCACACCTTGAAATCTTTTCAGGACTATAGTGAAATGGCTGTTGCGTATAGGCCTTCTCATGCTGACGCAACATATGACTTTAAGTATGGAGTGCGATCTGTGCAGGTGACCCTCTACTTCTTACAATCAGGCTACTGCTTTCTCTGTAATACAGTTCTATAGATACCAAATATTTAATTTATGGTTCTAATTGATATGTCTGCAAATGGAACTGTAGGGTGGTGGCAGATCTTCAGCAAGAGAAACTATTGGGAGAGTTGCAGCAGGGGCACTTGCAAAGACTATTCTCAAGGCATATTCAGGAACTGAGGTGTGTGTTTTACTTCTCAAATTGGCAATTTATGAATTCTTGCTGCCTTCAGCATGATGGAATTAATTAATTCTGGTGAAGTGCATAAATATAGTTTGGAATGCGTATATGGCATCTGCAATTATCGGTGGGCTGTGTTTTATTGCATTAGATATGGTTACAATAGGGTATATGCGTGAAATTTTCAGATCAACTCCTGAGGTTGCTTGAGGTGCCTCAATTTTTTTTTTACCCCTTTTTTGTTTTTTCCAGGTTTTAGCATATGTTTCTCAAGCACACAAAGTTGTTCTTCCTGATGGTGTGGTTGACCCTGAAACTTTGACTCTTGACCAGGTACATTGACTTTTGTAGTGGTTGGGGAAGAAATTTTCTATGTTTGTTATTGTTAGGTTTTTGATGATGCTGTCCTACGTTATCATATCTAATTAGGATTTTGGGTATAATCAGCAAGCAAGTTAATGTGTCACCTAAAAATCATCTCCGTATAATTTCAGAAATATTAGACTGGGAGAACATACCTGTGACAATGATGGATGCTTTTCCGTTCAGTCATTTATTCCTTGTTGATATCCTATTATGTGGATCTCACCAGTGGTCTGTGCCATCAATTTAACCTATGCAATGAGAAATAAATAATTGAAAATGACTCTGTGAGAACGTAGAACTTGTTATGGTGAAAGAACGCTCATGTGATGTAAACACTCTACACCTTGTCGAGTTTTTACCCAGAGAGTTGGTGATACCAACTTTCACTAGGAAAGTCTCACAAATTCCAAGTGGAGCATTTCCTGGTTAACTCCTGACTTTTCTGCAGCTGTCCTATCTTGAGGATTGGGATAGCGTAAATAAAGTGTCATGTCGTGCACTTTCTGATGCAGGATATAGCCAAATTAGGTTATAGAAATAATTAGAAAGCTGTACGTTCCTAAATACTGAAGTTGTGCAATAGTGCTTTTTAAGCGATTATTTCAAAGCATCAATCAGTTCCTCAATTTGCTGATGGGTTTTTTCCTGCACAAACTTTACTAGATCGAAAGTAATATAGTTAGGTGTCCAGATCCAGAATATGCCGAGAAGATGATTGCTGCCATTGATGCTGTCCGAGTTAAAGGGGATTCTGTGGGTGGAGTTGTGACATGCATTGTAAGGAACGTCCCAAGGGTAAGAACAAATCAATCTCTATTCCTTTTCTTCTCATTACTAGCTAATAAGTGTTGACCAAAGAATTATCTTATTTATTGTTAATTCAGGGTCTTGGTTCACCAGTCTTTGATAAACTCGAAGCAGAGCTGGCCAAAGCTGCTCTGTCACTACCTGCAACCAAGGGATTTGAATTTGGGAGTGGATTTGCAGGTAAAGCGAAATATACGATTCCCAATTTATTTCTCTGTATGAACATTTAATTATTTCCATGTAATTGAGAGATAGGGAGTGATCATTGTGCTACCAAGTCAAAGCAGGATCTATATTCCTCTTAACGTCATCATTGGATTTCAATGTCTGTCTTTAATTCTTGCAGGTACCTTCCTGACTGGTAGTGAACATAATGATGAGTTTTACACAAATGAGCAGGGAAAAATTAGAACAAGAACTAATCGATCTGGGGGAATACAGGTAAATGTCCTTTGACTTTTCTTTTACTTGATTGACATGCATCACTTGAGCTTATCCAGCCCTTTTGTCGATGAGCCTCAGGGTGGTATATCAAATGGAGAAACGATAACCATGAGAATAGCATTCAAACCAATTTCTACTATTGGAGTAAGTCTGATTCTATCAATATGGACTTTTGTCTTTCACTTGATTCTTTGTCCTTTTTAGCTCATTTTTGGTAAACTTGATAGGAATTGACTATATGATTATAACATGATCAATTGGCTTTATATCTAAGAAAATCTTTGGGGTGGTTCATAGACAGTCCTTGGTTGCTAATACGAAATGTGGTGATTCTGTGACTTTTTTTCAGAAGAAGCAACACACGGTGACCAGAGAAAAACGGGAAATAGAGCTTATAGCACGTGGTCGTCATGATCCTTGCGTTGTCCCAAGAGGTAAATTAATAACTGTCCTAGTGAATTTACAGTTTGTTGTTATTGGCTGATTTTTTGAATAATCTGTTGATGCAGCGGTGCCTATGGTGGAAGCTATGGTAGCCCTGGTGCTTGTAGATCAACTGATGGCGCAGTATGCACAGTGTCAGCTGTTCCCCATTAACCCAATGCTACAAGAGCCCTTGAAGCTTCCAAACAAGGAGACAGCAAACCTGCCGAATTAGAAAACTTAAACCTTGAATTTTATGCCAACCGGTTGTGTTTCGAATAGTTTGCTATTTTTGTCTCTGAATAAGTGAGAAATTATTCTTGTTATTGTAAGAGCTTGTTGTAGGTGTTTGATTTTAACGACTTCCTCTACAAATTGTACATAATATTCTTAAAAAATTTTAATTTTCATCCAGGAGGGTAGAAAATTTCTCATCTTTTTTCTGTGTCATATTCTTCTTGTAAGTTCGAGCTGCTTCGAGTCAAATTGGAAAAAGAATTATTTTATTCATCATCTAAATAAAAAGATTTGCAAATATAAGTGCTAATGCCACGATCACCATAAATTTCCATAAAAGTCGTAAAGTATCTCATATTTATTTATTTATCTCTCGTGATACCTTCTACGGCATGTCCTACAACAGTACATTGACCAACTCTAGGTCCAATTTATTTATTTATCTCTCTACACCGTAAGTTTAAGGGGTTGTATAATATAGTATAATTTGTACCTACGAAGACGCTTCCAAATTATTATCCAAAGGTGAAAGGTCAAATGGCGAATCGTCCATGATGTAAATTATTATTCATTTTTTATCACAAACATTCACCGGTAGCGTGACATAATTCAATGGATTGCCGAGCTTATAGAATCACATAATGATGATTTTTTTTTCTTCTAAAAAAAGGTTTATTAATTGGTCAAATAAACTACAAAGAATGGTCAATGACTCAATTATGCACATTAGGCGATATTTCTTATTTTAGTCAAATCATTTAAAATACAGTCGGAAAAAAATCTCCATGTTACGAATTTTGGTCAAAGCATTTAAACATTATAGCATAAACCCCTCAAAATATAGAAATGTATCTATTAAATACACACGAGTATAACTTATTCGGAACACAACCATTTTTTGGCCAGGTTTTAGGCTATTTACATGACATGTTTATAATGTTGTGGTCAAAATTGACATTATTATTATTATTGGAGTTGTAATTTGTTTGGTTTTAGTCATTTAATTCTTGAACTTGAAATTAAAAAAATATTTCTGAATTCAAACATTCCCAATATTGTAGAAAAAAATTTGTGAAAAAAAGTGTTTTGCCAAAAAAAATAAAAAATAAAAAATAAAAATAAAAATCTCTCCCTTTTTTTTTTTTTAACCTTTCGTCACTTCACATAACCTCTCTTTCCCGCCACCACGGTCTTGGATCGTCAAATCCGGGAAAAGGAAAAAAACAATTTCGTAAGCGTTCGTTTCCAAAACCCTAACCCTAGAAGAATCGAATGTGGGTTCGAATCCGATACGATAGAAGAGAGATCAGAAGGGGTGAGAGTCGTTTCGGTTCTTGCGCGCAATGAGAGATCGTCCTTTGGATCAAAAGGTCGAATCTTTGTTGCGCCTCTCTTATAGAAATCATCAAAAGGTAATCTTTGTTTTTCAATCGAATTGGGGCTTTATTTGAATTTGTGTTGATTTATTTGTTTTGTTGGTGATTGTTTGAAGCTTGATGGAATAATTGTCTGATGGGTGGTCTTCCAGCGGCTTCAATAAGTAAGTTTTTGATGAATTCGAATAATTGTTTGAAGTTTTTGTTGATTTATACGATTTTTATGTATAAATTGTTAATTGAATACATGAAGAAAATAATATATGGAATTGAGAAAAAAAGGGCAACTGAAACGATGAAGTGTCGTGAACTAACCAACTCTCCCAAAAGCGAGTTGTCCAGGGAAAGGTTAATTACATGACTTAGGATCGTGACAGGAAGGTTAGGCAACAATCCATAAGGGAATTCCAATTTTTAAAGACAGTTACGTCGAAGAAGTTGCATTCTGTCAAATTGAAATGGTTCTAGGACGGATGGAACATTAGAATTGGCCACATAGACATGCATGGACCTTGTGAGTGAAATTCTTATGGAAGATTTGCATAGGTAAAATGCTCGCTGGTCCAAATCATCTGGACACTGTAGCTCGAGTTAAGCTTCCCTAGACTGAATTTAGATGAAAAAATTGGTCTATTCAATTTCTGAAAAGAAAAACCCTAGAAGGTTTAGTAGCAGTGTGCAAGGAATTTCCAATTTTAAATACTTCTACTGTAGATGTTACTTGCCTTGGAATGGCCTCACAACTTGGTGGATTCTGTGAATTTCTTATGAAGATATACAGTGTTACATTATCCTCAGGCCCCAAAACCATAAACAAGAATCAGTGGATTTTTTTTTATTTTTTTCGTGAAATAATCTATGTTGTCAGGGCTCGGCCACGACTCTAAAGGCTCTATTTTTTTTTCTTCTTAAAAGCATCTCGTCGCAGCCTTAGAGAGCCTCAGAATCATACACTACTCAAGGTGGAGGCTACCACACTAAAATTGTTGCCCTTTAAAAAAAGCCTCGCCAAGGCTCTAGTGGCGGACCTTGGTGCCTCACGCCTCACCCCTACAACATAGGAACGGATCCATAATCCACAAACTCAAGTTTCTCACCAGGATGAACTTAGACGAGGCAAACTACTATGAATGCGCAGATAATTTATTACTAGGTTAATATGTGTTCTTTTGTTATTGAGGATTTCAGGATCTCACTCTCAGTTTCCATTATTCAGATTCATACCAAATTTTAATGTTAAGCTTTTCTATAAACAGATACAAAGGATCTATTCAAGGAAACACGGTTGAGGAAGCTTGAGGTGAGAAATCAGTGTTGTTGTATTGATATGTGGTATGGAAATGGATTGAATTATGACTAAATGACAACTTTTCATCTATATTCCCTCAGCCAGCATAAATCATAGACTCCATGTATATCATCAGTATTATATTTTTTCTTATCTTGTCCTGTTTGCATCGATTGGGATTTTTTTGCTTAACAAAAATATAGAAAGCAATCCCATATGAAATATACAACTTTCGCAAGACACGTCTTTATCAACTCTTTCCTTTGATTTCAGTCTCCTTATCAAATGCTTTCTTCTTTTATCTGTGTGATGTTCTGTTGGTAAACAATTATGTGTATGTCTTGTGATGATGTTTGTATCTATTGTATATATGTTTCTTATGGATGTGCAAGAAGTATGTTGATGGTAACACAAATGTCATATCATTGTTTTTAATACATAAGTTAGAAATTTTATAGAACTGAAAGAAAACTAAAAAAGAGGTTTATCGCACCTGTTATGACGAATTATGTCATTCTTTTGGAATGATTTCAAAGTATAAAACAAAGTTTCACCTATTCCTACAATATGTAATTGATGACACAAAATGTAATTTAAAAGAGGTTTTACCATTGTCCCAAATAAAAGCTTCAAATCTAATTATGATGGAGAGGAGATGCTTCCCCTAATGCCACAGGCGATACCAAGACTAACACAAAGATTCCTTGTTCCCATATGCCAAAGAGTCAATATTTCAAAATAAAAGTAATTTGTGAGCTGAGCTGCTTTTTCTTACATAAAAGAGTAGGGAATCTTCTTGGGTTTGGAAACCCTCTTGGGGTTGAATTCAATGATTCCCAATTCTCCTCCTGTATGTTGATTGAGGGGAGTTCAAAGATTCCCAGCACATGATGTACACTTTTGTCCTAGCCTTTTTTTTGGCTACTTTTTATGAATAAAATACCTTTGTTTTTACTGATAAAAAAATTAGTAGGAAATAATAGAAGGAAAAAATATATAGTATATGCAATACATTCAATCTTATTTAAAGTCTCCCTTTCATTTTGAGTAGTAAGATTTAAAACGTGAATTTTCCATTATGACATCATAGATGTTACCTATACATCTACTATAGAACATGAATATCATAGTAGTGGGGAATGATCATGTTTATAGAAGTTTGATAAAAAATAATTAATTTTGGTTTTAATAGAGCGAGAGTGAAAAGAGATTTTGGGGGAGGGGGTGGGGGGGAGAGACTATCTGTAATGTTTTTAGTTGAGACTGTCCTGAAATTGCTAAAAGACTGAAAATCCAGTTTTTTTTCTTTTCTTTTCTTTTGAATCTCTAGTATACTATGTTCTCTGCTAATAATCGAATCACTCCTTTTTTTTTATCACATTTGTGATTGTTGTTTTTCAATTTCTGATTGCATGGATGATTCTTGGCAGAATGGCTGCGTAAGTCGAAATTTCGCCTCATCTTCATCAAACATAAACCTAAATCTATTGCCAAGTTTTATTGAGCGGGCAACACAAGATATATTATGTAATGTTCATCCCACCCAAGAATCCGAGGAGAGGAGGAAGGCAATTATAAATTATGTGCAGAGGCTAATTAGTGATCTCGGAAGCGAGGTGAATGTTTCTCTCTGTTTTAGTATTTCAACTCTGATTAATGTGGATGTGTTGTTCTACAATTCATATTTTTAAACTTATGGAGGTTTATGGATTAGGTGATTCTCTTATATTTGTGACAAAAGAATTAGCATTAAACTTCAAGTGTGACATTGGTATAATAATGTTATATGGTGTGCTAACCAATGTCCATTTACAATTTCCTTGCAACTCTTTGATTAGTGTATCATTCTAGATGAGTATCCTTTCTCATACTCAGAATCCCCTCACATCTCTATCTTAGCTGTTGCCTTTGGCCCAAGTAAATTGCCTTGAAGGGATGCTAGCGTTCAACTCGTAAGCAAGTTCTTCTTGGAACTGCTCCCCTTAGAAATGGTTGTCCGTCCAAAGCCCCCATAAAGATTTTTATGGACTAGCTCTTTTGAATCTAAGCCAGGTCGGGATGGAATGTGTCAGGTACTAAGGCCGGATCAAGAAATTTGTAGAGGCCAATCTAACAGGGTTTAACTAGCTCAATACACTATTCCAAAACTACTTGGGCCAAGCCTATGAAACCCATTATAACCAACATTTCAATAAGTCATTCATATTGTAACGTGTGAGCTTGCCAAGTCCTCTTCTATTTTTTTCAAGTCAACTGACCATGATAATTAACAGAATACAGTCCATAATAGGTAAGTTCTCAATTTTGCAGAACTTTGTTGGATCAATGCCTTAAATGGCTCAATCGTACATCGATTCAATACTGTCAAAATGCCTATTATCTGAATTTTTTGGAAACCCAAACCATGTTGTCCAGATTTGCAATCCTCTTTGTCCACAGCACCTGCATATTCTTGTCCAGCATTTTTGCTGGAAGCCTGGAAGTTATAATTTTTCTGAAGATATAACCTTTGCTTTCCAGACCATCTAACCCATGTCCACTTGCCGTCCTTGCACTTTTTAGCTCAGAAACTTACTATTTTGTTATCCAAACCCTTCCAAATTGAACGAAGTCTTCTTTTGATCTTCTCCATGCCTCGACCCTTCTAAACGTCAGATTTTGTTCATTGAAGTTGGTGTATTTAGTTGTTCAAAATGCTTTGTTTGTCTCGTTGCTTAATCTATGGTACAGTTATACATTTGTCAATGGATGTAAAGGAATTATGCTATTTGACCATATATAGTTGGCAACAAAATCACCTTATATAATGTTTCCTTTTAGAGGATGGTCTAGGTGGTCCTCCTATTTTGTAGCTCTAATAGTATAGTTTGGGGATAACATGTCAGTTGGGAAATTTAGTGGGTCTGTTGGATCTTGAGATTGTCTATGTAAATTTTGTTTTCGTATGAAGTGTTTATATGGTTTTTATGTTTTGTGGTTCAAGTTTGAACCTATTGTCTTTCAATCACTCATTCAGTTTTACTTGTTAATAATCAATATTCATTCCCTTCAGCAAGTTATCTTTTTTCTACAGGTATTCCCTTTTGGGTCTGTGCCCCTGAAGACATATCTTCCTGATGGAGATATTGATTTGACTGCACTCTTTGCAGTCAAAGTGATGAACATGCTTTAGCAAACAATATCCGTTCTGTCCTTGAACGAGAAGAGCAGAACAGTTCCGCTGAATTTGAAGTGAAGGACATCCAATACATCAATGCAGAGGTTAAGCTCCACAGCTCTCTAGTTATAGTATGATATATAACACTCTTTTATCTTTCGTGGATATGAGGTTGGTACTCTTGTTGGAATTTTTCTTGATTCGGTTATGCCTGCTATAGTAATTGTTACTTTGTTCTTTTTTCGATTATTTACAATGTTTTAGGGTAATGTAAGCATCATCATTTTTGTTTTTTTGGTGGAGGCCTCATCTGCAGTTCATTAAGAATTGTCAGGATTTGGGTTATATATTATATAAGGTACCTTGATTATAAATAAAACTCAAGTTGGGAGTGGCACACCGAATTCCCTGAGATGGACAACTTGCTTCATGCACCAATCAATGGCTCCTCCAAAAAATCGTGATTGACATTGAATATAATCTGATTTGTTTGTCTAATTTTACTGGGACTCATATGAGTAAGTTCAAACTGAACATCCAAATCAAAAAGATTAGAACTAAAATGTTCTTCACATGGACCAGATCTTAGTAGTTGGCTTTGCCCAATCAATGACCATATCTGTCATTGATTGGAAAAAAGTTAACAAAGATCTGTTATTAGACATTTTTGATTAATAGTTTAGTTGCAAACTTATCTATATGTAGTGAAATATTATCATTTATCAGGATTCGATACAACCTTTGGTTCAGTCATATTGTTTTTGCATCAGGGGTGATTTGAAATAATTTTCTGAAACTATGTGTTTTACGTCAATTTTCAAGTTTTTGGACCATACTGTCAACTTGGCATATATACCATTTCCAAACCGAAAGACATCATGAACTCGTCCAATTTATAATATGGCTCTTTGAGATTGCTTAACTTTGAAAAGCACTTCCGCAATTAACATTTACATTTTTTTACCAATTGTATTTGCTCTCATTTTTAAATTTGGCATTTTCTTTTTATGACAGGTCAAGTTGATCAAGTGCATAGTACAGAATCTTCCTCTAGACATCTCATTCAGTCAATTAGGGGGACTCTCTAAATTATGCTTTCTTGAACAAGTATGTACAATATTTTGATATTTCGTTAAATAAATACTTTTAAATGTGTTGAAACCAACAATAGGCTTCCTTGAGTACTAAAATAAATATGTTCATATGTTGCTTATTTTGCAGATTGATCGTCTCATCGGCAAGGACCATCTTTTCAAGCGCAGTGTTATCTTGGTCAAAACATGGTGCTACTATGAGAGCCGCATTCTCAGTGCTAATCATGGTCTCCTCTCTACTTATGCCTTGGAAACTTTGGTCATGTATATTTTTCACCTCTTCCATTCATCTCTGAGTGGCCCTTTAGCGGTAAAGTGCTGTGAACAACAATTTTTACAAAATAAATATAATTACAAACATGTTAATAAAACAAAAACTATTCAAATAATTGGTTTTTTTTTTCACAGGTTCTACACCGATTCTTGGACTACTACAGCAAATTTGATTGGGATTGCATCAGTTTGAGTGGTCCAGCCTACATAGCTGCTCTGCCAGAAATAGTGGGTAAGCACATTCTTTTCTGACAAGAACAGTGCTTTTATGATATCGTTTTGCATATTGTCTTTTCCTGTTTTTTGTTTTGCCCTTGGTTAACTTTTTTTAATTGATAAAAATAATAAATAAGTTCAACACATCAGGCTGCGTATGCATGAGATTACTTTTTTTCATTTCTAATTAAGTTTAGATACTAATTTTCTTTTAAATGTTATTTGGGAGTTTTTGCAGTGGAGAAACCAGAAAATGCTTGGGATGAGCTTTTCTTTTATGAGGAATGTCTGCGGAGATTTGTGAACGCATTCTCGATTCCAAGAGAGGTGCCTGAGACCAAAACATTTTTAACCAAGTATTTGAACATCATCGACCCGTTGCACGAAAGTAACAACCTTGGGCGCAGTGTGAGCAAAGGTATAAAGTTTACTCTTTACTGTCAGCCAACCTTTTTAAAACTATTGACGCCTGTTACTGTTAGGTATTAGGCAAGTTGTAGGTATTAGGCTTGATGAACCTATGTGAATCATGTTGTGGGAAATGAGACCTGTCTCCTTTTTTAGAATTACTTACAAGTATCAACATGGACTGTTTTTTAACTTTAACTTGTTGTTTTTGTAAAGATGGTAGGATTTCCTTCCAATTATCATCTTGGGAACTTTTAATGCCTCAGAGAATTTTAACTCCCAAATCCAATTGATTGGTTGGAATTAGGGGTGGGCAATGTCGGTTTGGTTCGATTTTGAGCCCCGAACCGATTTCATTCGGTTTGCCCAAAACCGAAACCGAAACCGAAACCGAATTTGTATTTGTAAACCGATGAAATCGGTTGAACCGCATTTTAGATCGGTCCGGTTCGGTTGAGCCGAAATTTCGGGCTCAAGCACTTGAAAGGCTTTCATTAAAACATGCCCAATTTTTTTACATACCCAATTTTACCCCAAAATTGAAAACTGAGAGAGAAGGGGGTGATTCAGTGCAACAGGGTGCATTGCAGTGCATTTGTTGCACTAATAAGGTATGGACACCTACCTGTTATTTATATATATATATATATATATATATATATATATATATATATATATCTAATTAATCGGTCGGTTCGGTTATTATTCGATTGGTTCAAAACTGTAGACCGATTTCAAACCGTTTATAACCGGTTCGGTTCGGTTTAAATTATTTTCTTTCTACTCATATTTCGGTTCGGTTACCGAATCGAATTTGAAAACCGGTTCGATCGGTTAACCGAATTTAAATCGATTTTTGCCCGCCCCTAATTGGAATTGTCATAACTTCATTAAACAAATGTTTCATTTATATCTGATGGGTGCTTTGAGTATGTTGTTTAACAAGAAGCCACGCAAAAGGTGTCGACTTTATAGGATATACTATGATGGTCCTCTTAGAGGCATAGGTTGAAACCCGTTATGAGTTAGTTGGATGGTTGATTATTTTACAGTGCATTGCTTACATGTGATGGGTCTTATTTAAATTATTTATTTAGAAATCTATATTATTCTACATGCGTTTTATTAGTTGGTCGATGGATGATGCCTCCGACTTTTCAAATGCAGGCAATTTCTATCGGATACGTAGTGCATTTACTTTTGGAGCGGAAAAGCTTGGTCAGATTCTTTCATTGCCTGAAGATAATATTGCTGTTGAAATCTATAAATTTTTTTCGAACACACTAGACAGGCATGGAAGTGGATATAGGCTAGATGTACCAGACCTTCCTTCTAGTGGATCCATGGTGGAGTCACCGAAGGAGGTCTCCAATGGAATGAAAAGTGAAGCCTTTCCCTTGCTAGGAACCAAAGATGATAAACAGAGACGTAGGGAGCTTTCTAAATCCAAAATTAAAGGTTCAACAAAGGAAATGGCTAGACCTATACCAAATATTGAAGTGGGCACTTCACTTAGGAGCCACAGAATTCAATACTCTTTGTCAGACCTCAGTGGAGACTATGAAAATCACTTTAGTAGTATGGTGTATGTTAGATCGTGCCAATACAGTTCCCCTTCTAGTGAGGAAATAATGCAAATGTCGGGAGAAATGAGAAGGTATTTTCCCGGAATGGTAAGTTCATGTCTTTGACATTATCACGCTAGTCGTTAGGACATACTATTGTTTTGTTAATAGTGTTTTTAGTTATTCTTATATCTAAATGTTAGATGGTTGGCGTTTTGCAGAACAATTGCAGTTCTTCACTTGAGTGGGGAACTTATGATCAATTGATGAAACGGAACAATGATGGGCCTTTCACACTATTCGACGGAAGAACACTTGAGAAAGGTGTGCATGATTCTCAAGGAGCCGAAGTCACTCGGTTCGAAGGAGGTCTTCCTTATAGTAGTAACCCCCTTCCTCTTGAAAACCTTGAATTTGGTTCTTATAAGAGCATTCCATTACCTTCAATGGAAGCGTGCAGCTCCTCAGATTCAATTCCTTCACATGCCTCTCTACTGAAAACATCACCAACGAAATCAGCTCTAGAATCTAGTGAAAATCAGAAAAGGTATGATAAGTCTTAACTAAAGAATTTGATTATAAGATTATAAAAACATAAACTTTATTCTAGTTTGATCTTTCAACTATGTTGCAGAATTGATAAATCTTACCATTTAGAAGATGACAAGGAATTCCCGCCTTTGTTTGCTCCTCGTAAACCATCAACCCAAAAATTAGAAAGTGAAAACCAGAAAAGGTATGAAATTCTGATTTATTAAAACATTGTTTTGAAGTTGTAACCTTGAGTGGGGCTAGGAAACCAGGTTTTGCAACCACGATAATGTGGCATCATCAGAGGAGGTTTTTCACAATCTCGAGATACAAATAAACATTTTTGGGTTTTCATCTTTCTTGCAAGATCACGCCACGTCATCCAGATTGCAAAAACCTGGTTTCCTAGCATTTTCATGTTTGTTTAACCTTCCCAACTTCAATTTACAGGGAAATGCAATCACTTCATCTAAAAGATGAAACTGAATTTCCTCCTTTACTGGGTCGTCGAGATGAAAATGAATTCCCCCCTTTACAGGCAGTTCGTCGTAGTAAGAGATAACCTTCATCTGAATATGGAGGATGAACATAACAGAAAATACCAACAAGCTTGAAATTTCACTTGGGTCGTTTCCACCTTGGTTGATATCAACTTCAAATTTTGAATAGTTATTATGTGTTGCGGCTCAAGTGACTTGTACCTTGTTTTTAATTTTTACCTTCATCTTTTTTTAGCCTTCCTTTTTATTTTTACTTTCTTTCAAAGAAAAAAAAAGGTATAAATTTTTTTTGGTGATTACAATTGACTTTTACAAGAACGATACCAATTAACAGAGAAAAAAAGGGATCAATTTGAGTTCCTTGTGTTGGTCTTCGCATTCAAAGTTGATTGTACTAGGAATATATGCTTTATGCTTAATTGTTGCGGCAAGTAAAGCAACTGAATGAATTTTTATTTTATTTTTTACTGCAATGTCATTGAACACCGGCGTGTATCACATGGCTTATGCCGGTCACTGATGCTGCACTGATAGTTCTTAGACAGCAAGGATGAAATGTATGTGCTAGCTTTCTTCATTATGTCATTCAAGCAAGATTGCTAGAGTGTCTGTAAAAATGGAAGAACCATGCAATGTTAATTATCGTCATGTTTCTAATGGCTTAATATACTTGAGCCAAGCAGACATGGTTTTTATTTCTCGGAGTCTTTGATGGTTTGTGCTGATCTAGTTGGTCATTTCGAAGAAGAAAAAAATTGTTTGCAGTTATTCGAATGACATAACAAAATATTATATGTTAAACTTCCGAATTCTAGAATACTAGACAAAAAGATATATATATGACAGGTTACTTTTGAAAAATGAACTATGCTCCGTGAAATGCTAAACATTGAATTTTCTTTCGAATTAATGGCTTGACTTGGGGAAGCAACACATGCGAATGGAATGCAAACCTAAACCTAAACATTCATAAGCAAGCCAGATTTCGTCGATCCTTTTCTTTCACATCTTCAGGATGAACCATCAATACTCCCAGACTAGGATTCTGTTTTCACGAAATTTCATTGAAATTACGTAAAGAAAAAATACATTTTTTGAAGGTTTTTAGAAAAATTTTGAGGGTTTTTTTTTTTTTGTAAATTTTATTATTTTGTAAAATAAAAAAACCAACACCAAAAATTACATTTTCGAGGGTTTTTTCGTAAATTTTAGAGTTTTTTTTAATTATCATTTATTCTGATTATTTATTGATTTTTCAAATCACCCCCTAATTTTTTATATATCATTTCATCTACTTATATATTGATCTTTTTTAAATCAACCCTGATTTTTCAATTATTTATTGATTTTATGTTTGTATCATTGATTTATATTTATGCTTCATTTAATGTGTTTAATAAATTTATTTACTTGCATCTTATTTTTTCACATACTTCATATACCCTCGAAATTATATATATCATGTATTCTAAAAAATTATTTACACTGAAATATTCTTAAAATTACGAGACCAAAATTAATTCGAAAAACAAAATCTCAATCCTTGCTCCCACGATGTAGCTTGAAGCTTGACTTAGTACTCCCGTTACCCATCGATCAAAATTATTGTGCTTGGTGGGTGCCCCAAAGTTTTTTTGAATTGCAAATAGCATCACAAAGTCTAAAAAGTTTAAGTACACCCCTCACTCTCACTCAACTCCCTCTCCCGCCATGACAACATTTCTCTTTACAAAAACAATATCTTCTTCTCTTCAATTTCCTCACCCAAAACCCAAAACCCAGAAACCCTAACCCTAGAATTCAAAATTTTCCACAAACCCTAACCCTAGAAACCAATGGAGACCAAAATCCCAAAACAGAGAACGAAAGGGGTGTCGAATTTCAAGTCGGCGACTCGTTCTTTCGCCAGGAGAGCGCAATTGGACGAGACCTAGGGGTTCTTGCTGCTTCTCTTTACAAGAAATCCAGAGGAAGTCTCCGGGTCCTCGACGCAATGTGCGGTTGCGGTGTTCGGTCCCTTCGATATCTAGCTCAAGCTGAAGCTGATTTTGTTCTTGCAAATGGTGAGTATAGCGGCATAATTTCGTCGAATTTATCGAAAGCCAGTGGCGGTTCGATAGAAGAAAAGAGATGGATTGTGAAGCATTTGGATGCTAATAGGGTTATGGCAGAGTGTTATCTAAAAAGGGATTTCTTCGATTTGATCGATATTGATTCGTTTGGGAGTGATACTTCTTTCTTTAGGTCTGCTTATGATGCTTTAAAGACTGATGGTTTAGTTTATGTTACTTCGACTGATGGGTACACTTCCGGTGGCCATCGGCCTCATCAGTAAGTTTAATGATCTTAGTATTGTAAGTTTTGTTAATTTCTTTGGCAATGTGGTTCTATATAACTTTGATAATGTGCTATTTTATTGTTTCTAGTTCTTTAGCTGCATATGGAGCTTATCTTCGCCCAATGCCATATTCGAATGAGCTTGGTTTGCGAATGCTTATAGGTGGTGCAATGCGTGATGCTTCTGTGTTGGGTTACCGTGTTACGCCACTTTTCTCATATTATTCATACCATGGACCTGTATTTAGAGTCATGCTCCAAGTTAATCGCCGAAAACATCCTGAAAGCAGGTTATATATAGCTAATATGTCTTTTGAGTTAACCTAACTGTAGAAGTCATGCATTATACTGTACATTTACAGGCATGTAACTTTTGTACTGTCCTTGTTTCTTACAGGCACTATGGTTTTATCAGCTACTGTGAGCAATGTGGAGATTCTAAAACGATTCCGTGGGATGAACTTGGACATATTTATTGCCCTTGCAATCGAGAGGTAACACTTTCTTGGTCGTATTTTGTTTGACAAAAGTATGCAGAGTCAGTCTATTGTTGAAATCATTTTGCTGGCTGAGTAGAGTTATGGTAGTAGTTCTATCAACAAATGTATGGACAACCAACCACCCTTGGCATAGATCTCCACCTAATAGTGGCTCTATATTCCCTCAAGACTTGCTTCTTATTTTTGTTTCACCCTTTCATCGGTCTGTCTGCATGTTGCTTCCAAGGATATCCTGTTCGTGAAAGAAAAGGTCTAGGTCCTTTTCCACTTTAAGGGAAAAATTAGCTTCAGTCCTTCGCTGTGAGCCACTTTGTAATCTTCTAATTGAATTCGTGCTTGCCATGGTCCTTAGTAGAATTGGCGATGGCAACCTTCTAATTATGAAGTGATGTGTATGTTAAGAACTTAAGATCATTGTTGTTGACTACATAGTAGGGAACTCTGGCATCGGAAGAACATGGAAGGTCTCTGACAGAAGACGCTTTTTCTTGTGGCTATGTTGTTTAAGTCCTAATTTTTTTTAATAAATGGTCATTGAACATACAACAATAAATATTGTCCGTGTTCTTTTGCTACTCAACTTCTAAAACATATTTTCAGGTTAAGCGTTCACTCGTTGTGTCAGGGCCTCTTTGGACTGGACCACTTCACAATACTTCACATGTTAATGATATGTTAAATTTAGCGGAACAATGGAGATGGACAGGCATTGACTCGGAGATCGATTTGGAGAAACTTTTAAGACAGATGATTGATGAGAGTAATCCCAAATTACCATTTGGATACATCAAACTTGATGAGGTTTCTTTTCTAACTATATATTAATCGCATCTTAGCTAAGCGGTTAAGAGAGTATGACATCTAAAGGTTGTTTTGATATTGAAAGCAGTTCCTTTTGCTCTTAATCTCAGGTAGCCAGCCGCGCCAAAGTAAACTGTCCTCCCTTGGTAACGGTAATGAATGCCCTGGAAAAGGTAATCATTAGTCCTAGATTCCTACCTTGTGCAAATATTAGACTCGCGACTGTTATTGGATTATTTTCATGAGAAACTTTTATTAAATCTTAATCAACTACCAAATGAATTACATGGCTTTGGTACTGTACATGTGCAACATGGATGCCCTCAGCTGACCTCAAACAGAACCCTTTTCTAGTCGGTACTTGGATTGGCTCATTTCATTCTTTTCATTGCTCTGTGCATGTCCTTCTTGCCCAATTCAGAATCGTCTTACAACAGAATTTGCTTAGCCGATTTACTGATGATTAGGGCTTCTGACAATTCCTTGGGTTCGTTCTTTGAATTCTATTGGTGGCAGGAGGGCTATGCTGTTAGCAGGTCGCACATATTTTCCAATGCAATCAAGACAGACTGCCCCATGGCCGAGTGTATTAGAATTGCAAAGGAACTCCAGCAGCGCTAAAACCTAAAATGGTGTTACTTTTAAGTGTTGCCAATTAGAACTCTTCATCCAATGGATACAAGGTGAACGGTGCTTTCCCCATAACTAGACAAGCATGCCTGAAAATACTGCACAACCTAATAATGGGCGGGAAAAGAATGTGGGTTCGGTACAGTGCAAGTTCTGTCCAGTCATTGCAGAGGCTACAGAGCTGATTCAGCCCATTCCATGTTAGGGCAAACTTTGACAAATGAGTAAGTCAGTTGCGAACCTGACATGACCCTAGTCAAGATGTGCTAGATTTTGCCCATCTCCAGAGCTGTATTTCACTGTGCTATCAGTCAATAAATAACTTTTAAGACTAGAAACTAGTTTGCCTTAATGGAGATCCATCCAGGAAATTATAGCAGACTTCAAATGATGATTAAAAATAGAACCTGCACAGAACCCAATTGCAGGTCCTTAATATGTTTTGAGTATGATAGTGTCTTCTACATTGACTGTAATACGTACTCAGACTATTAATGCATGTGAATGAGATCGTCATTTTCATAGGAAGGATTGACTAATTCTTCCAACCTTGTTTCCATGGAATGTCTTCATGTTTTATCTAGCCTTGTTTCAGAAGTGAAAGCACAAGCTTCTCACACATCATGTAGCCCGTGTCTGCTTAAATTAAAATGTTTTCAAGGTTATTTTGGCGAACACAGCCAAAACTTGCAGATTTGCGATAAAAACTTGCGGAAACCCAACTTCTTATCATGAGGCAAGTCAAGCAGCGCCCTTCTTAGGCAGGCTGGACGGTCCTCTCAAGGGCTGCAACCAAGCAAACACGGTGGAAAGCCATTGAAGCATTATAGTTTAATGTAAAGCAGCGAAAAGCAATCACACGTGAACTCCTCAAGTTGTAAAGGATTGACCAAACGGATTAGTTATCCCATTGCATATGAAACCAAAGCCAAGATATTTGGGTCTATGTTTTAACAGAAAAAAATTAGACTGATATCAATTCGCTTGACTAAATGAAAATCCTGATGAAGCGTTCTGATCTCGGAAAGGTATTAAACAAACATCAGTTATCACACATTCTGTTAACCAAAAACGAAAATATAAAGCAATACGACCAAAAAATCCACAAAGCCACTTTTCTACCTCAAAATCTAGTATGGATAGTATATCATCTTTTCAAAAATCAAAACATTAACTTTAAAACAAAGGTAGTTGCAGAACCACTGCCCCGGTTAACTCAAGACAACATAAAGCGAAATTTTCAAAGAGGCCTTCAAGTACGAGGGGCTGGTGCAGCTCCAGCTGGAAGAGGAGCTTGACCAGGCTTCGGCATATCATCCTGCCAAAAGGAATAGAAGACATCAATTGATATCCAGCATCTCTTTCAAGGTGTAAAAAGAATTCAAAATGATCAGCAGATAATTCCATAAATTGGCTTGGAAAGAGAGCTGGACGCCTGGAACAATAAAAGTATGCTTGAATCAACTTCTTTGACGAGTCTGATCCCTAGTTTACGAGTCTGATCCCTAGTTTAGGACCAAACTCAGGTGAACAGCAAGAAGACCAAAAATAAAGTGTCAATATCTTTAAAATACCAAAGAGGAATTGTTTTTATCATTGCCAATTTGTCATATACAACAATGCAAAATGGTAGCTTTCCAATACCAGGCAATTGAATTTCAAACCAAGAAAGGAGCATTTCCTTGTAAGCAAAGGCAATAGGTATAGAAACAAAAAGAATTATCACTCAACCGAATGGTCTCCAATACATGGCTAACCTATTCTACGACCACTTAAATAGCCTTTTATTTCACCAAGTTTGCTTCTAAAAATTTCACCAAAGTCAAAAAGGTGAAAATAGCCTAAACCCATAACCTAAACTCAAAACCAAACTCATAAACCCAAACCCAAACCCAAAGAATATTCTCCCAATTATCCCATATCCAGATTTGATTTTACCTTGATTCACTCCATAAATCATCTCTTTATCTCATCTCTATTCATTATCTATAAATACAATAGAGAATGGACGAGAAAGGGGAGGAGAAGAGAATCAAACCTCAATAGCCAAAATCAAACTCTCTTCCTTCACAAAGTGATTTTCATCACACTCATTCCATCATCATCCATCTCTCATTCCCTCTCTGTCCATATCACTCCGCCATCACCACCACCATCACCACGAAACAGGGGCGTGACAATCTTGTTTCACATCAAGTCTTCACCTCACCACCGAGCACCACCATCATCCACCGAAACAGGGGCGTGGAAATGAACTGTGGTATGCCACCGAGCACCACCACCATCCACCGAGCACCATCATCACAGAGTGAGGAAATGAGCTGTGATTTGTCGCAAAATCAGGGTGAGGAAATGAACTATGGTTTGTCACGCCCCTGTTTCGGTGGATGATGGTGGTGTTCGGTGGCGAGGTGAAGACTTGACGTGAAATAGGGTTGTCACGCCCCTGTTTCGTGGTGGTGGTGGTGATTCGCAAGCGATGGTGGTGGTGATGGCGGAGTGATCTGGACAGAGAGGGAGTGAGAGATGGATGATGATGGGAAGAGTGTGATGAAAATCACTTTGTGAAGGAACAGGGTTTGAATTTGGCTAGTGAGGCTTGATTCCTTTCTCCTCCTCCCCTTTTTCGTCCATTCTCTATTGTATTTATAGATAATGAACAAAATAAATAGATATGAGATAAATGGATGATTCATGGAGTGAATCAAGATAAAATCAAATCTGGATATTGGATAATTGGGAGAATATTCTTTGGGTTTGGCATTGGGTTTGGGTTTATGGGTTATGTTTTGGGTTTAAAAGTTTGACTTTGGGTTTGGTTTTGAATTTAGGTTTTGACTTTGGGTTTGCTTCTAAAAAGGTTGAAATACTATTCACATTTAAGGCTTAGTGTAAAAGGATTAGCAAAAATGGCATGCCTCAGTCTAAACCCATCATTAAACAAATAATAAAAATCCTCTATGGTTTAACAATTTAATTTCCTTTGCATTGTCTCAAAACACGTTATCAGCACGATCTCGTTTATTTTAATGTTATTGAAGCAATTTTACATTCTTGAAAAAAGTATTTCAATAAGATCAATAATAACTAAATCATACTAACAATGTGCTTTGCTTAAAATACAAAAGAATAAATTGATTAAAAAAATACAGATTATTATTATTTGATGAATGATAGTAACATGGATAGAAAAACACCCATTGACCATGAAATCCACGATGTAGAACAAACATGGGAGATAAGAGGGTTTCAGAAAACACATTATGACAATGGACTCTTCTAATTGAGCTAATAATAGAACTCGAGCTCTCGCTTTTTAAGGTCCCACATTGCAAATAACAAATGTCTTACCTGTCTTAGAATGTAATTCCTTCAAAGAAGAAGGGATGGTAGCTATCAAAGCAATTTTCAAAGGATAAAACTACCAGCCTTTTCTTGGAGATGTTATTACTTTCTAAGATATACAACATTCAGAACCCCAGATAGTTGCACTAGCCAATTATTAGTTCAAAAATTAACAAACAAACAAACAAACGAAAGTGATAATTTAATAGGTCGACTAGGACACCAATTTAAATGTGTAAAGTACCCTGCAGTGTGACTAATGAGTAGCTAAAATGAAATAACCTTAATCAACATAGATGATTCTCACCCAACTACATATACACCTCTAAAATAAATATTTTCTCTAAAAAGTGAATTTTTTTGGCTCCAGTGAAATGTTTGTTTAGGCTCCCCTCGAAAAACTTTTCCATGTTTGATCTCCGACGACTCTCCTCGACTCAAAGCCCTCAAGATACTTAATGTTTGAACATGCACAGCCTCGTTGAACAGATTCCTCTCCTCCTCAACAATTCATCCGCAAAATATAAAAGTTCTTCCTAATGATTTTTTTCCTTGGTGCAATAAAATTTAAAGAATAAAAGAAAGTATACCCTGTGTCTGAAACGCTGCGGTGGCTCACGCTTCCTCCTGTCGGTGCGAGATCGAACCCTCACAACGTGAGAATGGATTGCACATGATACAGAGTACTGCATCTTAGCATACAGCTTTGGAAGAACGTATCCTAAAACACAATCAATTCATTCCAAATTTCAATACACTAACATAAATAAACAAAAAATATTTTCCAGTAATAAAAGAAAATTACCATCGTAAACACAAGATTCTTGTACATCCCTAACAGCGGCCTGTTCGACGATGTTCCTCACAAGAAACCTCTTGATTGCCTTATCCTTTACAAACCAAATAGAAACAAAGTCGGACACGACACCGACGACACGGACGGTCTAATTGATAGATATCAATTGAAGATATCGATCGAAAAAAGCTTACCTTAGGGCAGCATTTGCCACAATTGGAGCAGCGGATGAACTTGACATGGCCACGGCCGTGCTTGTTACGGCCTCCATTCCTACGCTTGAACGCTTGTTACGGTCGTGCTTGTTCTCAATCCTTGTTCGACACTCCAAGCAAATGTTCTAAGCAACTTCAACAACCTGAGTTACAACAATTTTATGCTTTTCATTATTCATATTTCATAGAAAAGCATAAAACTATCCCACCTTCCCATGAGTGAACACCCAACTTTAAAGTACAGCTTAAAATTTCATGGGAGGATAGCGAGCATCTTAAGGGCACTCTTTCTCGTAAATGTCACTGGCATATTTCCAGTTGATAACCTTCCATATATTCTTCAAGTAATCCGGTCTCACGTTTTTGTACTGCGTCACCAGAGGCCCAAAATCATCAAATGAATAAAAGTAGAACTAAAAAGATTAATGAAAAAATAAATTCACTATATTGGGTAATCAAATCCGTTTGCATTTGCAGGTATAAATAAGAAAGAAATTGTTCCATTGTGACTGCAGAAAGTTGAAAACCATAACTAGGTCTTACTGAAGATATGAAATGTCAGAGAGGGCCAAAAGGAACAATCACTGAATCGACTTCAGCACATTTCCCAACGTCTGACACATTTTTTGACAATTAAAATGTTCAACCTTAAATCTCAAAGGTGATGAAGATCATGATGTTGTCAACACTATCATTATCTAGATCAGGTTACTAAAGGTTAAGACATGAAAGTTAATGCTTCAAATCCAGATATCATGTTCACTGGATATCCAAACTTTCAATCTAACTCAATCATGAAACCAAGATAAGAGTTATTAGGTTTTCACTGCTCCTAGATGGCTAGGAACAAATTATAAAATTTTAAAAGGAAAACAATCCTTCATTCCAAAAAAAGTACCGCCAAGGTTCATTCTCGCAAGAAGAAGAATGCAGGTACACAACTCTCTAACAATATAGAAAATCACCATGACATGAAAGTACCAACTGATATATGCAGATGTGAACAATACTAAACAGCCTAGAAAAAGATTCAAGTTACCACCACTACGAACCACTGTGAAGACAAGTATTACCTGCAAATAGTATGCATGCTCCCAAACATCTATTCCCAACAAGGGAACTAAACTTGCTCCTTTAGTTACAAGTGGATCCTGTAACAAGCACAGATTATTCACGCTAGTCAATAAAAAAGTTGGATATAGTCAATATACATAGAAAATGTTAGTTTATAACATTTAGAAGTGAGAACCACAACAAAACTGAAGTTTAATAGAATCTGACTATAAAAAGCAGTTGAGCAATTGGATCTTACAGTGAAACAAGTCCTTACGAGATACTAGCATTATTACATGGAGCTATGGTTAGTAAAATAATTTATATTTTCAATAAGATTTTTTTTTTCTGATAGAATTAATAAGAAACTTTCATGAAATGGTCCAAGAAAAGACTCGGATGAATTTTATGCACTCAACAGAGATAATTTGAGCTCACTCAAAAAATCCTTTACGACAAAGAGGTCAGATTGATCTCCCAGATATTTCAAATCTATTTGTGGATGATAACATCGGTAAGACTCGTGGATAAGTTGTCCATGAAGCATGGATTATCACGGTAAAAGAGTTTGGCAAGAACAGAAAGAGAAACAAGTAACATTGAAATCGCCGTGAACTTTACAGTTTCAAACATAATGAAGAAACAGATTCCAATATGCCTGTGCTAATATTACACTTCAAAGGGCTCTCTATCAACAAACAATCTAAATGACAAAGTCGTCATCACATAACACATGCATGCTGTCCATAAACCTATACAACACTACTTTTGAAAGAACCCCTTGTAAAGTACCTGATTTGCAGTGGTTTCAACACCCAGCTTCTTCATCTCTTTGTCCAAACCCAACCACTGACCACTCATAATAACAAAGGCAAGAATCAATGACATATAAGACTAACATGAAAGATATACAATTTACGAGACAAAAATCGAACTGTAGACTTACCACCCATCCAGAGCCCTGCAAAGCTGCCCCTTCTGCATTTACTTTTTTTATAAGTTCTTCCAGAGAACCAAAGTAGTTGTCAATAGCATAGCCAAGAGCATACTTCGGAGGCTCACCACCTCCGCTCTGTAAATTTTAATCATAGTTATTGAACACCCAATCAATCTACAAGCAGAAATAATAATAATAAACAAAAATTCACATTTGCAGGAGCAAGATTCTGCCAGAAGATAGAATGGTTGATATGACCTGCAAAACAAAAGTAACTATTACTAAATAAAATCAACTCCAACAAGAAAACTGTCAGCAGCAATGAATAAATCACACAATAAATTATCATTTTCTAATTTGAATCATCAAGACTCTGGAAATTAGTTACCAAGATTATCGAAATTAGATGATAAGGTTAATGGCTTAAAATTAAAGGGACAGCTACCATTTATTAGTACATATAAAATAACAATAAATTAGAACAGACCTCCTCCATTAAACTTGATAGCGCTCTGCAACTTGACGACTCCGGATGCATCACCTTTGGCGGTGGCCTCCTCGAGCTGCTCCAAGGCTTTGTTGTAGTTGGTAACGTAGGTCTGACGGTGCTTTTGGTGGTGGATCTTCATGATTTCGCTGCTGATTGTTGGTTCTAGGGCACCGTAATCGTAGGGGAGATCTGGGAGGGTGAAGTTCTGTAGACCTCGAACGTGACCTAATCGTAACCCTAGCCCGATCGAGTTCTTCTTGGTCATCAAGGTTCGAAGAGCCATGGTCGTCTCTCTCTCTCTCGTTTCGGATTTTGGTGGAAATGAAATGAAACGAAACCTAGAGTGGTGAAGAAAGAAGAAAGAAGTAAGAAGTAAGAAGTAAGAAGAAAGTGAGAAATCCACTGTGATGTGGACACACTTGTCGACAAGAAAGAGAGTTTTCTAAGGCAACATTGAATGGGCCACGATTGGGTCTGTTGGGCTTGTGGTTGCTTTCTCGACCCAGTTTAAATAGTTTAAGAGCATCCACAGCCAACATGAGAATGATCATAATTTGAAGAGCACGTCGAGGAAGTGGGAGACGGCCTTCTTCGAGGTGGTGGTAACATGCTATTTGGGCGCGTATGACTTAAAACATGAAAATATTAGGAATCAGGATGGCATGGCATGATCTTGAAGAGTAAGTCCAGCCAGCCAGGTTTGATAGCTACTTTTGGACAAAGTTTTAGGTTTTTTTTTAATATTTTTTATCTATTTTCTTTAAAACACAACAACAAATATCATCTATAGGCCCAATTTTAGCTAGCCATGTTTGTTGGCCAGTTTTGAGTCAGATTTTGGCCGATTTACAATTCTACCCCTTTTATAAGTGATATTTGTGGTGATGTTTTAAAGAGAATGAGTAAAAAGTGTAAAATAGCCTAGACCTGACCCAAAATTGGTCAGCAAATTTGGTTGGCTAGACTTACTCCATATCTATAGAAGCAACTTGTCTAGAGAAGCCAATGGTAACCTGGTTTGATGATTAAGGCTGTGGTGGTTTCAACCCCACATCTTGGGTTCTATACCCACATGACAGCTCAACGGTTAGAACTTGACGAATAGTACCACTAAATCATGGATTCAAATTCAATTTGCCTCACGCACTCTTCAAGAACTCAAGATCTTCTCTCTCCTAAAAATGTGTAGGGAAGCCTTTCCTACACTGATCTGGTGCTAGGGGCCAGCTCTCTAGATAAGCCCATATAGATTAGACAATGAGGGTAAATTTGCAACTTTATTGTATGTGTGGTTTTTAAAGGAAAATCGCTTTAATGGATGTTCTTTTAATGGACGTAAGGCTCATTCTAAAGCTTTTGAATGAGCCTAATGTCCTAATTCCTATGATTGCTCTTCTGAAAGTTGGATTTGTGAACTCTGGAATTGTTCCAAAACATCTGCCGACAGGGTCTGCAAGACCAAGGTCGGGGAGCAAAAAGGAAAAATCATTTGGTTTAACCTTACGGGCCCCGCCCCTTTCAATTCTAGTGGGTTTCAGATTCAAGATTAGGTCTGCTGGGCTGTGGTACATACTTGCAGCACAGCTTTCCTTCTTATGTATGATGGCGTATGCATTGGTTTGCACTGACTGGAAGCAAGTTAAGCAACAAGAGAGAGCCAATGAACTGACTTATGCAGCAGAGCAAGAAGGATTATAGGAAAACTGCGAGCCTTTTTTTGGTGGCATTTTCTTGGCCTTGTTTTGGTGTTTTTACACTTTTTGTCCATCCTTTTTGAAACACAATCACAAACATTATCTATCTAAGGGGTAAAAGTGTAAAAAATCCGCAAACAATGCCAAGAAAATGCCAGCAAACAAGGCTGGCTAGAATTTTTGATCTACCAAATAAAACCACCACATTACGGCAACAACTAACAAAACCAAGTAGAGAAAATTCACATATTGCAGCACTGCTAATTGAACAAATATCATGTAGAACAAAGACTTAAAAAATTGCTATAGCATGCATGTTAAAAATAGGATAATGAAATTCAAATGAATCAGTCATCTCACTTTGCAAGAATAACCCAGTTATAACACAAAAACATTTGCTAGAACACCAAGTTCAATAACACAAAATTTTGGGCACTAATTGATTTTTTAGAGTACGTTCAAGAATTACAAACTTTAACCTGATAAAATGCATCCTTAAAACCTTTACCAAGGAAGAACAGGAGCCTAACAAATCATCTCTTTCCAGCGTGCAGGAACATCCCCACTGGACAAATCATCTAAAGGGATGGATCCCACTCGCAAGAATTTATTGTTAGCACTCCTAGTTCATACAATGACGCAACTGAAAAAAATTGACAGCAGAAAAAAAAATTTTAATTATACTTCCTACCAACTTTTAATATAGTTGAGTATGGGTTGCTTATAATCTCAAGGAACGTACAGAAGCAGGGCAGGTGGCATGAGACTTTTCCCTTGCTGGAAACATCTTCATCACTAGAACATTGCTACCATGTACACTTTATAAGATCAAGGACTTTATGCATGAAGATCTTTGTTTGAGCTCCATGAAGGGACTTTGGGGCCCCCATCATTTACATTGCCAGGTGCATTTTCCACTTTTATGAGAGTTTCTGATTCAGCCTCCATTGCCTAAAAC